>JAWQFJ010007041.1:12500-23951 GCA_034096865.1 Theodoxus fluviatilis | reverse complement strand
GGTAGTAGTTGCAGCAACAGTAGTAGTTGCAGCAGCCAACCGTGGGTCTCGTGAGACTGATTCTGTCCAGGGGGTCACTTCATACTTGAGCATCGTCTGGAGTGAAGTCCCGTCCAGTCCTGGACTAATAGTTGGTGGGTTCTGTGCAGTTCTGTACGTGTACAGTGATCGGGTCGGGTGTCACGTTGTGTAGCTCAATAGTAGTTGTGAAACATTGAATGTCAACATAACTACTCCGTTGTCAGAGGTGATTATCATGACAAAGGTGAGTGAATGTCAGTAATGTACAACTTTGAAGTGCATATTCAGTTTTCATCAACAATGCCGACAGAATTTATCTGTGATTTTTTTTATAAAATCAGATGAACACTTAGCGATCAAAGATACACACAAAGACACGTGCACATTTCTGCCTGTGCCTTTATTTCAAAGCAAATCGAATTCAAACAACATAGTTGACTTGCACGATTGCACAGTTGGTTCATGAACCATCTAACAACGAGGTATTCAACAGTCCCAAGCAGACTGGAATCATTTTTCCCCCGTTAGATTTGAATCAAATGAAAATTGATATACTCAAATGAATATGATGAAACACAACGTGAGATTGCTTATTTCCTCATGATATTTTCTTTGAGAGAACTAACTACATGTACAAACAAACGTAGCACCCATACAAGTTTACTACAACACGTAACATAATTTGTAGACTCCATTTTCCCCCCATATCAACCGGCTGCATGACAACAATTAAGCAAACAAAATAAATTTCATTGTCATAGGGACAAATTCAGTGCTTTTCCTGTTTAAAATACTGAGGAATGGACGTTTTCTATAACAAAGTTGGAATATAAGAAATTGCTATTTGACCAGTCGTTAAATTTGTGGTTTCATGATACAAATTTCATTGGTGAAAACTCCGATACGATATTCATATCACTGTCCTGTATGATTTATTGAAATATAATGTTTAATCCTCCAGTGATTCTGCAAGCATCAAGATTGAAGTACACACATTTACATCTAGCCTGCATTGTCTGTCTCTGTATCAATTTTCCTTGAAAGTTGAGAGTATTTCCTTCAGATAAGACCAATGTTATTAGATATAAAAAGGGAAAATATACTTCAGTCAACTGCCAAGATTTTTTCATACAAGTCAATGAAAATATGATAAAATACCATAGTTGTCCATATCTGTCCTGAATGTTTCTATAAATATTGCGAGAAACAGAAACTGCCAAAATTACAGTCATGTCTTTACATTGCACAAGACAATGTATCAGGCAAATATATGTTGCAAATATGACATGGTAGGAAAATGCAAAGGCAAACAAACACAGGTAATGTGACGTCATTGCCTGGAATGCAAAATGACACGACAAAATGAATCATGTGACACTCCCAATTAATAAATACCCAGCACATATTCCAATAAATATTTGTACACAGAAACTCGTCGACAATGCAAATGACTTGATAAATTCAGATAACAAATATAGGAGAACACAATATTGAGCACACTAACTTCATGACAGCTTTCCCATTCTTGCTCATTCTGCACATGCTGGTACAGGAAAAAGACAATTTCGAAACTTGCTGTGGAGTTATTTGGTACACTTAGAAGAAGTGAGATTCATACCCAACTGCATCAAGTATGACTCATGAAAGTTCATGAGTATGTCTGCTCAAACACATTTCATATTTCTTTCACTCTGGTAATGTACATAGATACTCGCATTTCTGTGAGACAACAAACACTCATCTCACATCCTCACAACAAACACTCATCTCACATCCTCACATTCACCTCAGAGACGCTGGAATGCTTCAGTGCGTTGGAATTTCTGGTCGAAATTATCAAATGAAATGGAAAATATGGTGAATATCATCGATTTTTCCACCTGGTTGTTGCTGCAAATTCATTTCACGCCTGCATGTGAATACTACAGTTTCAAACTTTTTAAACTGTCAGAAAAAATTCCACTTAAAACTTGAATTAAAAAAGATTTCTAAGTCATGCTGATACATGGTGGTGATTACCCTCACCATTTTAATCTATATGAGATTCTTATTATGTGAGATTTATCATAATGGTTTACACTTTTTTTGTAGTCATGCATTTAAAAAATCCATCATTTGTTTTCACCCATTACAAATGTCCTTTGATGTCACATCTGAAATTATCACAGTTCGCAGTAGTACCCTTTTACGCAAGTTCAGATGTGCATATTTACATGTCCACACCACCGCACCCTGTTCAACAATTCGAAAATGTTCACAATTGATACCTACATGCTAACTGTACATGGGGGTACGCTTGTCTAGTTGTGAGTCATCGTGACTTGCTTGATAGAAGATTGGTCGTGGTGCAAGCACGAGAAAATGACGATGTTCCACGAAAATACGTTTGTGCCCGTATTCTATGTGCGCTGCGACTATGAGCGAAGGCTGGTGGTGTTTTTAGGCCAGCAGACCACGCTCAAAGTTCCTCACACGGTGTTGAAGGGGAGACAATTATGGCCCAAGGGGAGGTTATCCCAGCACGGACTGCTCAGCTAAGCATCTCTTCACTGGAGCTCCACGCCTTTGATTTTGGGGATGAGCGCTTCAAACATGACGCGGCACATCTCGGACAGGTCGTAGTTGTGGCTCCAGCCCCAGTCCCTGCGGGCATTCGAGTCATCGAAGACTTGCGGCCAGGAATCGGCTGCGGAAACAGAAATGCAGGAGTCAGCCTTTTTTTTCCAACGAGACCTATTACAAATTTTGAAGAAACAACGAAGCTTTAGTTAGGCTCAGGTATCCCGTGTATACTGCTAGTTTCATAGGCACAAGTGCTGACAACCATTATGTAAAATGTTTGGATTTTGCCCCCCATTCCCCATTTTATCTTGTCCAACAGTGCATCTATTATTCGACTTGTTGCCATCATCAAGTATTGTGATCGACGGAACATGAACGTTTTAAAATGAAAAGCTGAGAGTGCAAGGAAGACACGGGTTACTAAAGAGTGTGGGAGAGCTACTCATAGATGTGAGACCCAAGATGTGCATTGCTTAACTTTACAATCGTTATATAAGGAAAATGGTTGGATTGAGTGAGTGAGTGAATGAACAAATGAATGAGTGAATAAGTGGATGAATGCATAAATGTATAGACGAGTAAACGGATGGATGAAAAGATAAAATAATGAATACACAAATGGATTACTGAATGATGAATGAATGGATAGATGAAGGAAGGAAGGAAGGAAGGAGGGAAGGAAGACTCCAAAAATGAATAAACAAACACATTGATGAATGAATGAATGAATGAATGAATGAATGAATGAATGAATGAATGAATGAATGAATGAATGAATGAATGATTGAATAACTTAAAGGTATTCAAAACTATGGGAACAAACAAGCATAGGAATGAATCATCAAAACTGCAGACGACCACAAAAATCCAGAGAGTGACTCACCAATGGCCTGGCGTTCGTCCACTTTGTAGGTGATCTCGAACTGGGGCACGTACTTGCGCACCTCGTTGGCCAGCTCCTCGGGGGTGAAGCTCATGGCTGTGACGTTGTAGGTCCGCAGTGACAGACTCTCGGCAGGGCAGCTCAGGAACTCTACTGTGCCTCGCAGCGTGTCATCGATGTACATCATGGGCAGGCGTGTGTCTGGCCTCAGGTAGCACTCGTAGCGGCCTGTCCTCAGGGCCTCCATGAAGATGTCCACGGCGTAATCTGCAGAGCACAGGGCAAGGTGGAATGTGAGAATATTGAAGCTATGTTGGAATGTTACATTACATGTCATGTATCTGGTATGCAGAGGAGTGACATACATCAAGGAAGGTTGTAAACGTCTTCATAGTGTGTATAGTCTGCAGTGCACAGGGCAAGGTGGAATGTAAGAATACTGAAGCTATGTTGGAATGTTACATTACATGTCATGTATCTGGTATGCAGAGGAGTGACATCAAAGAGGACCGTCAACGTCTTCATAGTGTGTATAGTCTGCAGAGTTGAGGGAAAGCAAGAATATTCGAATGATTATGTATGGTGTGCAGGGAAGTGAGATTCAGGAAGAACGTAAAAGTGATCATGGTGTATGTAGTCTGCAGAGAATGTGATGCATGTCAAGGTGGAAAAGTTTATCGACACCACAGTGACATTTTTATGTTCTTTGCATTGCTTTTAACATGTCAAGTCTCTTAAAAAGAAAGTTTGCCCATGGACTAAACAGGCTAGTTTGAATCATGGTTGTCTGTGAGACTTATCTTTTAAATTAAGCCTATGACATCCTACCCACAATATATCTACCCATTTATTCCACACATATCATCATAATTCGATGGTGCAAAGAAAAATTAGTTTCGTTAATATCCACTAACGCACTCTTTTATCTACTGAACTTTCCTGAACATTTCATTCCATACCAACTCTTGTAGTGAGATCAGTAAACTGATCGCCAGTAAAATCGGCCACCAAATGGGTCATTGATGGTGTAAATTGTGCCACATAACACACAGAAGGGTAGAAAGAGGACGAGGGATGCTTTGAAGAGCAGCATGCTTACCAGTGGTGCCACCGCCAGCTTCAGAGTCGCTGGAGATGACGCCTGGGTACCTCAGGCAGCGGAAGTCCACGCCATACTTGTGGTGGTAGTACTGGAGGCACAGCAAAGACAAATGTAGTCCATCAACTCCCACCATTCCACCCCGATTATCAAGACAATACATTGACTTGTCGACAGTCCATCTCTTATCCTCCTTTGCATTTTACGATCATGTTTCGTAATATTGACGTACTATCGGCAATAACTCATTGACCACTCTGTGCATTTCACTAGGATTCTCGGAATTAGAGGCTCCAGTAGGCCACACTCCTTTCACACGTGGGAAGTTGTTGTGGTAGTCCAATACAACATCAAGGGCCTTACCGAGATCTCACGCCCGATAGGAAAGGAAGGCCTGTTGAAGATCTACAGAGACTACGGGAGAAAGGCCTCCAGGTCAAGGTAGATGTACTGTATGGTGGAAGTAAAGCTTGGACCATGTACTGCAAGGTGGATGTACTGCACGATGGATGTACTGCACGATGGATGCACTGCAGGATAAATTTACTACATGATGCATGTACTGCATGATGAGCCCTAAAGCAGTACTGGGCACTCATGGGCAACCTCCTCGAAATGCTTCAAGACAAAGTTTACTGCAGTAACTCACCTCTCCCATGAGCTCTGCGTGGACCTTGGACACACCGTAGATGGTGCGTGGACGCTGGATGGTCAAGTCAGGCGTGGGGTTGCGGGGAGAGTCGGGGCCAAATGCGCCTGCAAAGATGAGGTCGTACATTGACGTCAAGGTGGAAGGGTTGGCAACAAAGCTCGTTGCCTTTTCTCTGTTTCTGTGTTTGTCTACGTCTCTCTGTTTCTGTTTGTCTTTTTGTCCGTTTTTCTTCCTGTCTGCTTGCCTGCCTCCTCCGTTTCCGCCTGTGTGTCCATCTGTGTGTTCGTCTGTATGTCCATCTGTCTGTGTGTCTGCCTGCCTTCCCGCCTGTCTGCCCGCCTGCCTGCCCACCCACCCACCCTCTCAGGGAAGGGGAGGGGTGCCAGGGTAGGGGAGGGGTGCCAGGCCAGGGGAGGGGTGCCAGAGAAGCGGAAGGGTGCCAGGCCAGGGGAGTGGTGCCAGAGAAGGGAGGGGTGCCTGGGTAGGGGAGGGGTGCCAGGCCAGGGGAGGGGTGCCAGGCCAGGGGAGGGGTGCCAGAGAAGGGGAAGGGTGCCAGGGAAGGGGAGGGGTGCCAGGCCAGGGGAGGGGTGCCAGAGAAGGGAGGGGTGCCAGGGAAGGGGAGGGGTGCCAGGCCAGGGGAGGGGTGCCAGGGTAGGGGAGGGGTGCCAGGACGGGAAGGGGTGCCAGGGAAGGGAGAGGTGCCAGGGTAGGGAGGGGTGCCAGGGTAGGGGAGGGGTGCCAGGCCAGGGGAGGGGTGCCAGGGAAGGGAAGGGGTGCCAGGGAAGGGGAGGGGTGCCAGAGAAGGGGTGCCAGAGAAGGGAGGGGTGCCAGGGAAGGGGAGGGGGTGCCAGGGGCGGGGAGGGGTGCCAGGGTAGGGGAGGGGTGCCAGGGAAGGGGAGAGGGTACCAGGGACTAGGAGGGGTGCCAGGGACGGGGAGGGGTGCCAGGGTAGGGGAGGGGTGCCAGGACGGGGAGGGGTGCCAGGGAAGGGAGGGGTGCCAGGGTAGGGAGGGGTGCCAGGGAAGGGGTGCCAGGGTAGGGAGGGGTGCCAGGGAAGGGGAGGGGTGCCAGGACGGGGAGGGGTGCCAGGGAAGGGAAGGGGTGCCAGGGAAGGGAGGGGTGCTACGGAAGGGAGGTGTACCAGGGAAGGTAGTTGTACCAGGGTAGAGGAGGGGTGCCAAGCCAGGGGAGGGGTGCCTACCGATGGTGCTGGGGATGAAGATCTGCAGTTTGTACAGTCGCGCCAGCTCCAGTACGTTGTGCACGCCCTCGATGTTGACCTGCATGGCCTGTGGCACGTTGCGCTCGCCCACGGCACTCAGCAGGGCGCTCAGATGGATGACGCAGTCGATGTCGTAGTTGACCACGACCTCCTTCAGGCTCTTCATGTCAAGGATGTCCGCATAGATGAAGGGTCCTGCGGAAAATTTTCAGAAGAGAGACGTTGTCAGTTATTGTGGTAATGCAAGCGGGATGGCCGCATAGATGAAGGGTCACGTGATTTTTAAAAATAGAAGGAAGGCGTTGTCAGTTATCATAATGGTGCAAGAGGGGTATCCGCATTGAAGAAGGGTCCTGTAGAAAGTGTCCACAAGAAAGACGTTGTCAGTTATTGTGGTAATGAAAAAGGGAAGTCCGCATAGATTAAAGGTCTTGTAGGACGTTTGGAGAGGAAGAACATTCTCGTTTATAACAACAATGTAAGACAGCCCATTGCAATTTTGCGGTCAAGCACTTGCATAAATGAAGGGTCCTGTTGGAAATTTAGAGAAGAAAGACCTTCTCAGACATCGCCATAGTGCCAAGGTGCCAGAGCAACTTTGCTTTCAAGCACTGAAACTGAGGGCATTTAGCTCTTAGTGTACACTGCTATAAACCTCGTCGATGCTAGTGTTCATAAATGAAATCTTTCAAATCAGCACACCAAAAAAGAGGCAAAAGTTCTCTCGCTTGAGAAATGTTATAATACTTTAAAATATTATAAATATACGTAAGATTGTAGACCTAATAGATTGAAGAAAGAAAGACGACTTACCAGTTTTCATTACTGCTTTGGGGGCCCGACGTATATCAGACATGATGACATTTTGTTCTCCATATTTGTGTCTGAAACAGAAAAAGGTCTAAGTGAAATCATTGATAAATGATGATCACATCACAAACATGCGCAACTAGTTTTCTGGGATCCTCTGAGAGAATGAATTCAGGATGGTTTTTAGGTTACATTGGTGGTCTTCTAGATGTTACTTATATACATGAAGTAGACGTGGAGAGGAAGAGTACTACTTATAGGCACAGGACAGGAAGGCTACTTCCTACAGACGCATGACAGGAAGGGTACTTCCTATAGACACGTTTAATTTGAAGCTGAACGGTCCTGGCACAGTGAGTGGGAGAGGGGAATGCAGATGGAGGGACGTGGCAGGCAGAGAGGCGAAAGCTATTTGTGAGACTCACCTCAGGACTCGAGCCAGACCAGTCCCCAGCTGACCCAGAGAACCTGGAGAAAAAAAGAAGGCGTCACGTGACATCTCCCAAAAACTTTGGCACAACACATTCTGGGGTAACGACTCATCTGAAACGTGTAGGGAGTAATACTACCTTAGTAAACTACTTCTTCTCGAAGGCCGTCACACTTGAAGACCAGTTCCTGCAATGAAGTGGGCAGTCCTGTGCAGCTGGTCCAGCGGTCCACACATGCATAGTTTTTAAGAATTGTCGACTACTAACATATAACAATTTAAGTGCGATGTTCACAGTCACGCACGCACAACACCTTTCTCTCACACTGAGAAAGTCATGAACAGTGTGTGATACAGACCTTTCACTGCAAAGAGTAACCTTAATTCAACAAGGTTGTTTCACTCCTATTGGAGATGGGTCACTTTGAGAATTTGAGATTCAAAGAAACCATTGGGTTTAGTGCGTTCGTGTAGGTGTGAAACGTAACAAAAAGCAAAATGTCTCTAGGTTATATTTTGAAACTGATTTTTCATACACGTGGTATTACTCTTGGGAAGAGGCAAAGAGGGCAGCCCAAGACCGACAGAGGTGGAGACTTGCAGTGAAGGCCCTATGCTCCGACCGGAGCGAAGAGGACTAAGTCAAGTAAGTCAAGGTATTACTCTTTAGGTGCCAAACCGGAATATTATCACCGTCAATAAGTAAAACAACATTAGCCAGTTCATTCAAGATTTCAGAAGGAAACCAGCAAAGTTTTAAAAAGTCAACAAATGATCAAATAATAAAGGATACCACGGCAACCAAGGTAGTAATGTTTGTTGGTTGGTTTATCTTACACAACTCATTTTCCTTTCTCAATCCACACAGTACAGTAGGACATCAAGTTTGTTTACGCCAAACGACAAATTACTGCTGGCTCAACAGTTACCCCCCTTCTGTCGCTCTGACCCACGAGTGACAAGAATGGGGAAGGAAGACACTTAACTGTCATGGAGATGGAGCACAGCTCAGCGGGGGAGATTCCCAGTACACGTGGGTCACTCATGTTGAATATGTTGAATGGATAGCTGGAGGGATGAGTAGGGGGCCGGGGATAAAGGTGAAGGAGAAAAGGGGGAAGGGGAAGGAGGAAGGAGAAGGGAGAAACAACAGTCAGGCGAGATTGGGGGTGGGGTGAGGGGTTGAGTGAGGTGGTGGGGTGGTGGTGGGGAGATAAGGGCGAGAGAGGAAGAGTAATCAGGATGCAGGTGGATCTTACGATGCGCTGATTGCTTACAGGGAGGAAGTGAAAAATGCATGCGGAGTGCAGATGTGATTTCTCGCCAGGATAAAGCTACACCGTCAAACTGGAAAGGCAACAGTTGGCTCTAAGACTGCAGGAAGGCAAGCAAACCGTCTTCTCAAGCGTTGCTTCTAGATGGCAAATGACACGCCGGTGTCAACATGTGTCAAACATATGACTACCTTTACATTTGCTTTCATCATATTAACACATGTTGACACCGACCTTTTCCTCGCAAATTTTTTTTTGCAAGGTTCCTCGCGTAACAAAGCGCGCCCGACAGGCCTGCGCCAATGTGCAGAGACATCACCCAGCCAAGACAAATGACGAGGAAGTGAGGTCCATAGAGGAAATCCCATTTTGGAAGATTTCATGTGTGAATGGCTACGACGCTCTATGTGGGGGTGGGGAGTGGGGTGAGCGTGGAGGGAGAGGGGCGGGATTTAATATTCATGTGGACAGGGATAATTTTCATTTCATTGCTCAGCTTGATTCTTATCAGGGACTCAGCTGCCGGCTTCTTCCAACTGCAACATCACCACAGGAATTCCATTCTTAATAAATTGTCTATGGTACTGCTGCCGTTTGCGCTAAATCATAGTTAAACCTGCTGGGCTAGATTTCAACTAGTATCAAGACGAAATATATAGGAAACAGATACACGCGGAAAGGAAAAAAAGAGAAAAGGAGATATACAACGGGTGTGTGTTTGTGTGTGCGCGCGCGCGCGCGTGTGTGTGTGCGTTTTTATGAAGATTGCCTTCAGGCGTATGAAACTGAAAACATCAAAAGAGAGATTGAGAAAGTGAGAGGGGAAGAGAGAGTGCGGAATAGGGTTGGAGGGAGGGGGGCTGGGGAGTGGAAGGGAGCAATACTTTGGCGGGATTAAGTGGTTAGATAGAAAGGCGGTATTGTATTGGGAAGAAAGAGAGGGAGTATTGAAGAAGAGATTGGGGGCGGGGGCGGGGGCAGGGGGGGGGATTGGAGAGGTTCATAAAAATTCGGATGGGTGGGTGGGCAATTTGGGGGGGGGGGGGGCAGGTCAGGGAGCGGGTATTGAAGAAGAGATTAAGGGAGGGGGTGGGGTGGAGAAGTTTGTTAAATTCGGGAGGGGGGGGGGCGATGAGATGGGGGTGGGGCGTGGGGAGGTCAGGGGGCGGGCGTAGAAGAAGAGATTGAGGGTTGGTGGATTGGAGAGGTTTGTTAAATTCGGGGGGGGGGGGGGGGGCGATGAGATGGGGGTGGGGCGTGGGGAGGTCAGGGGGCAGGTGTAGAAGAAGAGATTGAGGGGGTGGTGGATTGGAGAGGTTTGTTAATTTCGGGGGAGGGGGGGGTGAGCCGATGAGGTGGGGTGGTGGTGTTTGCGGGAGGTCAAGGGGCTGGTTTGCAAGTGGGCGACTTAGTAGGCAGGGGGAGTGTCAACTCACCAGTGATAAGGATGCGAGGCGAATAGAGGTGCTCAGGGTAGAAGTCCCCAGGGAAGCCATGGGCCAGACGGAGGGAGGCAGCAGCTTGGGGGGTTGTCAAGGAGACGAGGGTTTGGGGGGTTCGTAGGTGGGAGCGGGACCCCTTCAGAGCAGCCACGAGCAGTGTCGAAGCTCGACGAGTGAATGCCGGCATTGTGGTGATGCTGTCTCAGGAACAGGAGAGGCTGACCTTGTGGAATACACGACCGCTGGTCGATTTGGAAACCGCTCTGAAAGAAAGAACAAGATGAGTGTTACAACGTTGTTGTTGACTCCTGTTTAGGTTTTTCCATTCTCTCTCTCTCTCTCTCTCTCTCTCTCTCTCTCTCTCTCTCTCTCTCTCTCTCTCTCTCTCTCTCTCTCTCTCTCTCTCTCTCTCTCTCTCTCTCTCTCTCTCTCTCTCTCTCTCAAAGATATTCCTTTTCAGTAAAAGCTTGTCGCTGAAACATTGCATAGGACATGCTGTGTTATAACTGAAAAAGTTGGGTGTACGTCGGAAATGGAGTAACATACATGCGCAAATCCAGTGAGGATGAGCTAATAAGAAGAGTAAAATCAAATAAGCACGAACACGCATCTGCTACCTGAAATGATGGGATAATGACGATTGAGGAGCTGAAAAATCTAAATCCACTGACAAGGAGAAATATATCTTTTTGCATTGCTTTTGGGGTTTTGTTTTGTGTGTGGTAATTTTCTCACGATAGGAATGCTGAGATGAAGAAATAAATCAACAGGCTATATTTGCACGTGTTAAAACCAACAGCTAAATTTCGACTTCGGTACAATATTCACATGAAGCCATTCAATGCACCCCTCATCGGTTGTTAAAACAAACAATTGAATTTTAACTTGTATAGACACAAAATACACTAATGTTCCCGAGGGCCTATTTGAACATTGTCCCCTCATTCCAGAAATGAAAAACAAAAACAAACTTCTTCTTTACAAACTGGTCCGGCAATATGTAGAAATGAACACAAGCTCTTCGCGGAAATGCAAGTATTGATGAAGAAAAACCGC
>JAWQFJ010007041.1:0-7500 GCA_034096865.1 Theodoxus fluviatilis | reverse complement strand
CGGGGGGTGGTCAACAGAAGTCTTCGGGGTGGGGGGTGGGGTGGGTGTGGGGGAGGGAGTGGACACCGTTCTACAAGACTTCGCAAAAGGTCGGTCTCCTAAAAATAAAGTGGGTTGGCCTCATTTCTAAACCAGCTTGCAATGGGCTGGACCTACAGCAACTCTCTCTTTCTTATCTGTTCAGCGTCAACTCTCCTCGGCATAACAACATAAACACGCCTTGTGACTAATCTGGATTCTTACTTTTTGATGCGTTGATGTGATGTACCTGCTCATCGGCAGAGAGGTTTGTCTTGAACGAAAGTATTTATCTGCTGCAGAGTGTTCATTGGCTAGAGTCGGTTCTGTAACGATTAATATAACGGACATTTCATAAACCTCGTTTGTCGTCATTGGAATGACGAAACATTGGTGTTATCGATAAGTTGCCTTGCAATTATACCTCGCCATGCATGAAAATGCGCAGGAAAACGGAAATCCGCAAACGTCATTAACTATGATTCTATTTTTGGCGTGCAGGTATGGTGGGGACGACCCACAAGTTCACAATGAGCGCAATGGAGTTTCTTCTGCGTCTTAATATGAATGGTGAATACGCTGCATTCATTGACCTCCTTCCCTCAGAGAGTGAGGATGCTATCTAATTTTAGAGTCGGTGCGTTTCGCTTTGACTTTGACCGACTTATTTCTCACCCTCCATTAAAGGCGCTCCGTTGTGGGTCGTATGAGGTCAATTTGCAGCCGTTGTTGTCATGCGAATGTGTATGTCCCGTTTGCAGGACAAATAGCCCTGTCTCTCTTGGAGAGTTTCAGCCTTAAGCCCCAAAAAGGTGAGGAAAGGTGAAGGTTGCCTATGTTGCGATTTCAATCCAGCTCTACCACAAAGCATCCATCTCTATGCTACTGGAAGGATATTTTCATATGGTACACTTGAGCACGCTGGAAAGATCTTTTAAAGCATCACCTCTATCCAGTACTACTATCGAAAAGCCCCACAATTATAATATTTTCGGTTACTCCGCCCCCCCCCCCCCCCCCCCCCGCCCCCCTCCTCCAATGATATAAACATTTCCATTTTTTCCCCCCGACAGCATGGCTTGTCATCAAAGAGAATATGTTTAGTTTCATCAGCTAGTCAGAAAAAAATCGCAATAAACGTCTAGCTGGAATTGCTCTGGGCCCGTATTCACAACGGCGATTTATCGGCGATTTATTTTAACCTCGATTTATCTCTATACTCAGACGATTCCAACTGCCTGTTCCGCTCTCCCTTGGCTGGAAACCAGTATATATAGCAAAGCGCAACCTAGGATCCTCTGACGAGCGTACCTTATCTAACCGATCAAGATAACCCGGGCTTAGGGGATAAATCGAGTGTTAAAAAGATAAATCCCCGTTGTGAATACGGGCCCAGGGCTGACCTCTTGATTAATCTAGAGGAGAACTCCCAGATCTTCAGAGGTTATTTTCTGTAAATGTATATATCGATTTTACAGGATAGCGTCATCAACGGCTTGAAACACACCAACCAATGATCCAATTTCAAAGCGGTTTTCACCACTGGAAAGAGCATCCAAAACACTTTCAGTATTAGTCGCACTCAAAATCGATCAAAATGGAGATTAGACTCAAAGTATGGTGATAAAATGCTTAAAACGTGCAAGCACAGAGTTAGCTGTACGAATCTTTTCAGTGTATATATGCTTCCAAAATGGCACGTCGAAACACGCTTTCTGTCAGGACATAGGAAAGTGTCTGTTCCACAGTGTCGTTGCGAATGACACTTCCTGTGCATGTACAGTGTAGACTACTTGCCTTGAGTAAATGCTCGAGCGCTTTCCTATTTCGTTTTCTGTTTTGTCGTCTGTGAATATCCTCAAAGATTATAGGTTAAGATCTTTGATATCCTACAGTGCTAGGTATACTCATGGTGCAGTCTTTGGGGCTGGGGGGTGGAGGGAGGGGGAGAGCGTAAGGGGAGGAGATAGGAATGGCGTATGAGTGCGCCGATTCCGAAGAGTAGCTAGGGTTTTCTATCTGAGTATTGGGGCACGACTTTTCCCGCGGGTTGATGGCCTTTCAGCTTTTACAGCCGCATTTTCCTGTGCAAGTTGCTGAGTCACAGTAGATGCTACATGTCACTTGCCCGTTGCATCAGCACACACACGAACTTTACTAGGGCTGACTTAGCAAAAACATAGGCTAGCGTCATTGCAGAGAGAGAGCTGTAGGGAACAGTTATTCTGTAAAAATAAATGAACACACTTATGTAAGTCTACTGCTTTCTATGAGTCACCATCACCCACACTGCCAACACCCCCTCCCCCACCCCCCCCCCACTCTCTCTCTCTCTCTCTCTCTCTCTCTCTCTCTCACACACACACACACACACACACACACACACACACACACACACACACACACACACACACACACACACACACCCTAGAGCGGTGTCCATAGACACACCTTGGTACAAGAGTAAACTGACATGGTAATATGCTAACCGAGTTTCCCTGTCCTTGTAGGTGAGCCCTCCCCTTCTCCTCTTCCCCCCCTCCCCCCCAGCTCTTCCTCCCCCTCCGCTCTTTCCCCCTCCCCCTCCCATTATAACCCCATCACCTCACCCTCACCCTCTACCCTGCGCAGCAGTGGTGACAGCTTGGCCCCAGGCACAGGCGTACGTGCCCTAGGCGACGCTTGGAATAAAGAACTAGCGTCGGGCAGTCGTCAGACATGTAGGCTTGTGACGTCGCTCTAATGCCAATGGGAACCAGAGCGAGCGAGTTGCAACTGCTTCGAAGCGGTTTGGGTGTTTTATTCCCGAGCGTGGCTGTCATTCAACAGCGAGCCCTTTTACCTTTCTGCTCGTTAGTCGCGTCCGCTAAGCAGGTCAGTCGCCAGACAGGAAGTAAGACATTTCATCATCGTGCGGTGTATGGGAAAAGTTGACAACGTGCAGCTCGTGTTTCCAAGGGAAACGACGGTGCAGGGTCGCTCAATGCTTCCCCCTGTATGAAAGCAGCCCCCTGTGGGTTGGGGGTCAGAATTGACCCACCGCGTCTCCCTATGCGATTCGTACGAGGCGAATAAATAGGGACATCGTGACATCATTTACGCTTACTCGGAACAATTTTAGCGACTGTCGTGCTTAATGACAATCGTAGCTTCACGGCAAACACAGCCTACAAAGGCTGATGGGCCGTTAAACTCCATCCATCCATCCATCCATCCATCTATCCATCCATCCATCCATCCATCCATCCATCCATCCATCCATCCATCCATCCATCCATCCGTGCATGAAAGCAGTGTTGCATTTTGTGGTGCATTACAGTTAAATGCCACACAGTCGATTTAATTGATGTCATTAATTGAGTTTCCTTGTCCATTAAAATAAAGTGCAATGTTAAGTTTGGTGGTGGTGGTGGGGTGTGTGTGTGTGTGCATGTGTGTGTGTGTGCATGTGTGTGTGTGCATGTGTGTGTGTGTGCATGTGTGTGTGCATGTGTGTGTGCGCGTGTGTTTGCATGTGTGTGTGCATGTGTGCGTGTGTGCATGTGTGTGTGTGCATGTCTGTGCGTGTTTTAACAGCATCTCACCCACATCTAGGGTTCAACTGCATTACACTTTGCTCGTCATGTCATGTCATGTCATGAAAACAGTTAGTTTCAAATACGAAGACAAAGAAAATGTGCACCAATATAACTTGTTAACGGAGCAAACGTGAAACGTAAACCTTTCATATTGTTCTGTCTTTGCACACCCTGTGTGCACAGAAAAAGCAGGAGAGGAGAGAGGGAGGGGGAGAATGAGAAGGAAGGAAGGGGGTGGGGGTGGGGGTGGGGGGAGGAGGATTGGATGCAATGCGTCTATTGGCTCCTACACTAAGTTTCGTGGCAAACAAATTTTCATATCAACCAATCACAAAAGGCGAAACAAAATTCAGCCAAATATTTAGAACAGAGTCCAAATGCTTCACATGATCATTTACAAATCAAAATGAAGATATTCCAAAATCAGTTTACAAAAACCATAGGTTTTCTATCCACTCATGCACGTTTCATTCCTCTTTTGCGTTGTCATAATTATGTGACCCTCCATCCCCAAAATGAGACGCAATTCGAGATAATAGTGCACTCGTATGTGCGACAAAGTTTATATTCACAATATACTACCATTCACAGTACACATTGCTGTTATTTGGCTCGATCGTTGCTATGGCAATCTTGCTAGGAACATTTCTAGACGAGAAGTCATCATAAAACCTCACGGACTGTTCAATAGAAGGCAGTCAATTCTCCTTCACGGGCAGAGCGGAACACGGTCTTGAAAGGAACAGCTATGCCAGCACTGGGGCAGTGGGTCAAGGCCGAGCAGGATGTTATTAACGTTTCCTTATATGGAAAGTTGCCAGGGGCCGCTGGAGAAGCAGGCAGCCATGTCTCCTCAGACGAAATCAATCAAAGTTATCGATGGATCCCTTCAGACGCTTTCTGCTCTGACAGTTTCGCCAGCAAAGACCGTCTCATAAGATAAAATAAAAACTCGTTACGATGTCTTTTTTGCAGCCTCTCTTCCCTCTTTCATGTTGTAGATTCTTGCTCCTCCGTTGACAGATGGATTTCGATGCGGCGTTAGTACAGTGCTTTTCTAGTGCGTGCGTGCCTCATGGGCTGTTGAACGCGACTGGTTATTATATAACCCTTACTGTTTATACATAAAAAACGTTGAAGAGAATGTGATGGTTTTAGGAAAGCTGTTTGAACCTCTGTTTCTATACATATTAACCGTTGATGAGAATATTCGTCGCAGGTTAGATTCAAAATTAAGAAACCCTACATATTGTAGAAGTTTGATATGTCACCTTATGCAAGTCGGAGAATGATCAACATTTGTTCCAGACCTTTTATAATAAGAACATCCAGCGAGTTACTGCTCTTTGGAAAAATAGCGAGAGATGGTGCTCATATCTGTTTACTTGCATGCAAACAGACAATTCTCAAAGTTCGATGAACTTTTGGACCAAGATTTGCCATACGTGCGGCTATTCCAAAATATTGGTCAAAGAAATTTAGATTGGGTGAATGTTTGCCTTCTACGTGCAGCTCAGCAAAAGCATTAGTCAATAAGATATGGTCACAGGCAAGGAGCAGAAGATGTAGTCACGTGCATAGGGAAACTGCATCAGTTTAAAAATAGCATGCACACAAGAACAATGGGGTTACTTCCTTGACAACAATTACCGTCCATGTAAGAACATATTTTTTCCGGGTAAGAAGGCCTGCCTATTTCTGTCTGTTAGAACTGTTAAGTGATAAGCTTTTCAACGTATTTTCGAACTGCTACAGACTCGATCCCAACTCTCTAAATGTAGCTCTCCCATGCTGATGCTGAACATATCTTAGACGTAAGGATACAGCGCAGTACAGTACGGTACACTACAGAACACTGGACAGTACACTACAGAACAGTACAGTACGGTACACTACAGAACACTGGACAGTACACTACAGAACAGTACAAACGGTACACTACAGAACACTGGACAGTACACTACAGAACAGTACAAACGGTACACTACAGAACACTGGACAGTACACTACAGAACAGTACACTACAGAACACAGAACAGTACACTACAGAACTGTACAGTACAGTACAGTAGTTCCTCAAGAATCAGATAAACGTAGACGCATGGAGAATACCAAACTACAAACGGAGGTACAACAAACAAAAAGCGAAAAGTACGTCAGCTGAACATCAGATTTTTCTCCTCATGGAAGGAGTAAAAGGTTAGGGGTCGTGACCTCAGGACTGCGCAATGCTGTATAGTTCTCAAATACGACTGTCGCCGCTCTACAAGAACATAATTGAGGCTGTTCTACATATGTGTATCATTTACAATTTCCACCTAATACCATTGGTATTCTTCTCGAAGCCAAATAGTCCCTCTTTTCAGTACTCATATAGTCGTGACGTTAGTAACAGGAAACACAACATCTGAAGTATTTCTTCGAAGAGACGTTTCATATTATAATCATACCTACACAGACGAAACTAAAACAGATGGAAAGAGCGACCTTCGAGCACGAGGCCAAAACCACTTTTCGAACATGTACGGCTGTTTCGACAGAACGCTAGTTCCTGGTCGTCTGCTTATCACGCGAGAATTGCATCAGAAACCAGGATGTCGGAACTTCATGTACATGTGCATGCCAGAGAGCCATTGGTTAGGAAGGGGGATACCCCTTTAGGCGTCAGAAAGCGGATAGAAAGCGGATGCGGTTTGGCGGATCTGGAGAGAGAGAGAGAGAGAGAGAGAGAGAGAGAGAGAGAGAGAGAGAATGATGAAATACCGCTAACAATAGACAATAGAGTGACGACAGCGTTTCCTGCATCTGTCGATGTTGCCATGGCGCGAGCCTAGCCACTCCTGCTTGTGTTGAATTGTCTGGGGATGTTCGCAGCGCGGTAAGGCTTGAATGTGTTACACACTGAGCGAGTTCTCTAGCTCTGATTACCACCACCCGTTCACAACTCCGTCGTCAAAATTCGCGACCCGAATGAACTCGATCGCAGATGGCTCATGTCTCGTCTGCCTTACTCAGAAGCCCCTGCCGGCAACGTATAATGTATGCTGAAGCGCTCCATTGATCACTCGCGGTAGCTCGCTGTAAAGAAGTACAGCTAGGCGGGAAGGCTGCCTACAGTCCTGGTTGTAACCTGCCCGATTCTACTTCAGAGCAGTAAGATCTTCACTCACCTGCCGAGGCGTGCTGATGAAATCTGCCTTCAGACCAACCCGCTCGCGCCAGTATGTACTGGGATCGCCTAATTGCACTTGGCATTCACTCCATGTGAAGTGAAGCCAAGCCCCCAGTCCCGACCAATCAGAATCGAGTCAACGAAGGTGTGGCCCAATGGTGAAAGACGGTTGGTCGATTTGGCCCATCCCCCACCGTGTGACACCGGCGTTCGTTTTTGAGACGTCACAACACAACTTGCGTGCCACGTGACTTGCATGGCTGAAGCGCAGCTTGGCAAGCAGAACTCAAGCTCAGAGCTGCACCAGTGGTTTTTGTGACGTCTCATTGACGTAGTGGGTTTCCTGCCCGAACGTCTGAGTCTATGCCGAGGTCTTCAAGGTTGCATGATTGCAGTTCTGTTGGATGACAGGGTCCATACTCATAAATGGTTTTAGTTCTGCTTTTCAACAGTCGCCTGACGAAACGCAATGACTGACTGAACCCAGGACTTATAGGGGGTCGTAGACGAAGGAAAGACAAGTTTGCTGTAGTAATTACAAAAATTGTTGGCTCCTACTCATGGAAATTCCCCAGCCATGAGAATATACCACCGTAACCGCCAGCTCTCAGAGATTAATATGACGTCCAGTAGACACGTGTTGCCACTGTCCGGCGCGAAGAACTGACATCACTGACAATCCTTCAGCAAAGACTGATCCGAAACTCAGGGTGCTTTCAAGGTCAAAATGAA
>JAWQFJ010007040.1:12500-15000 GCA_034096865.1 Theodoxus fluviatilis | reverse complement strand
ACCCAGACACTCAACACTGGTTGTGATGGTTGAGTCTGGATTACATTGTGCTGATGATCTGGCTTGGATCAGATTAGATCAATACATGTCTCACACAGATCGATCAGATGAAATCACATAAAATCACACTGAAATGATCATTCGTTTTTCTCTGCTTTATCTTCAGAAAACAAAAATGACCCGTACTGGCTAGGCATAGCAAGAACCAATGGCGAATGGACCTATAATGTGGACACGTCGGGGGAGCGCGCTCCTATCAACGACACCATCAAGCGGTTTTCCTACTATTCCGCCGATGCACTGTATGCCACTGGAACAACGGGTGGTGGCTGGGTACCTGAAACTACGGCTGGTGGACAACATAGAGTCATCTGCGAACAGGGAGAACCAGGTGAGAAATTGGGAGGGGGTGGTGGTGGTGGTGGTGGTGGGAATGTGGTGGTGGGGGGGGGGTAGTGGTGGTGAGGGTAGTGGTGGTGGTTATGGTGGTGAGGGTAGTGGTGGTGAGGGTAGTGGTGGTGAAGTGGTGGTGGTGGTTGTGCTGATGGTGGTGGTGGTGAAGGTAGTGGTGTGGTGGCGGTGGGGGTAGTCGTGGTGAGGGTAGTCGTGGTGAAGGTAGTCGTCTAGTGGTGGTGGGGATGTGGTAGTGGTAGTGTGGTGGTGGTGGGGTGGTGGTGGTGGTATGGTGGTGGTTATGGTGGTGGTGAGGGTAGTGTTGGTGAAGTGATGGTGGTTAAGTGGTAGTGATGGTGGGGGTTGTGGTGATGTGGTGGTGGTGGTGGTGGTGGTGATGGTGGTGTGGAAGTGGTGGTGATGGTAGTGGTGCAGTTGGTGGTGGTAGTAGTAGTATTGGTGGTGGGAATGGTGGTGGTGGTGGTGAGTGGTGGTGTGGTGGTGGTGCTGGTGGTGGTGTGGTGGTGGTGGTGTGGTGGTGGTGGTGTGGTGGTGGTGGTCTGGTGATGGTGTGGTGGGGGTGTGGTGGTGATGGCGGCGGTGGTAATAATGATGCTGGTAGTGATGTGGTGGCGGCGGTTGTAATAATTATGGTCGTGGTGTGGAAGTGGTGGTGGTGGTGTGATGGTGGTGGTGGTGGTGGTGGTGATTTGGTGGTGGTGGTGGTATTGGTTGTGGTGGTGGTGGTGGTGGTGGTGGTGGTGGTGGTGTCGGTGTCATGGTAGGAATGGTGGTGGTGGTGGTGATCTGGGGGTGGGGGTGGTAATGATGGTGGTGGTTGTGATATGGTGGGCGTGTTGGTGGTGGTGTAGGTGGTTGTCGTGGTGGTGGCGTTGGTGATGAGGTGATGGTGGTGATAGGGTGGAGGTGGTGAAGGTGGTGGTGGCGTCGGTGTGGTGTAGGGTAATGATGGTGATGGTGGTAGCGGTGGAAGGTGTGGTTATGATGGTCGTTGAGGAGGCTGTGGTTGTGGTAGTGGTGGTGTGGTGATGGTGGTGATGGTTGTGGTGGTAATGATGTGGTGGTTATGATGGTGGTGGTGATGGTGGTGGTGGTGGTGGTGATGGTGGTGGTTGTGGTGTGTTGTGGCGGAGGTGGTATGTTGTGATAATGATGTTGGTGGTAGTGTGGTGGTGGTGATGATAGTGATGATGATGGTAGTGGTGTGGAGGTTGTCGTGTGGTTGTGGGGGTGTGATGATGATGGTGGTGGTAGTGGTAGTGTGGTGATGATGATGGTGGTGGTGGTGGTGGTGTGGTAGTAGTAATAATGCTCGTAGTGGTGATTTGGTGGTAATGTGGTGTTAAAGGTGATGATGTGGTGGTGGTGGTGATGTGGTGGTTATGATAATGGTGGTGGTGGTGGTGGTGGTAGTGGTGGTGGTGGTAATGTGGTGGATGTGGTGGTGTGGTTGCTGGTTGTGGTGGTGGTTGTGGTGGGGGTGGGGGTGATAGTAGTGGTGGCGGTTGTGGTAGTGGATGGGGTTGGTGATGGTGGTGGCGACTGTGCACTGGTGGTGGGTGCATGCATTTGCTAGCTCGTCCCATTTACATATATGTATTATGTATGTATGTTAACAACTTACACTAGTGTTATACACGTACATATCACTGACTCCCCTGCCACAAGACATTGTCTGAGCGCCCTCCAGTTGATTTTGAGATCCTTACAGAAAATTTATATAGTTCATGCACTTTTTTCAACAGTACTTAAAGATACAAGCTAATTTGCAGCTCAAGAAACTGTTTTAAAAGTGCATTTCAAAGAAAGCTGTACGTTTCTAGTTGTCAAATTCTACTGTGTCTGATCTCTTGTCTTGTTTCTTTTCCTTTACTGTTTTCCCTCAAAATATTGATTATTATAGATGCACAATTCTTTAACTTTGCAACATATTATCAGATTCAAACACTATTTTTACCATATTATAGAACACGAAATACTTTTTAAAGAATGTTACACAACTCCAAATCATCCGGGGGCACGATGCGACTCATTTTATGGAGTTACAATATGGAAGTCACGCTCCGCATCCATTCTGTCTTGAGAG
>JAWQFJ010007039.1:12500-19621 GCA_034096865.1 Theodoxus fluviatilis | reverse complement strand
CAAATCCGTCGCTTGTCGGGAGAGATTTCCCCCCCAAAACGTGCGATCAGCGGAGTCTATAACAAATAGCAACAAGGGAGGTAAATCTCTAATGACTTCCGATAACTTTTTTGCACGGTGGACTTTTTTGCACGTTACAAGGGGCGCGTTTGTTAGGCGTAGAATCTCGAAAGAATCTCGAGGGCTAGGCGTTGCCTACGTTTCTCGCTCATTAGCCGTAGGTGCGTCCCGCTCGCCCTCGACTAACCATCGAGGCGAGCCACTTGCCTAAAAAACGCGCCCATTCCTACTAACTATAACTCGCACGAGACCTTTACAGAGGAAGTGCGGCGCTGGAGCTGGGACTTCGTCACTCCCCTGGGCAGGCTGGACACGAGAAAGCTGAGCGACTTCCTGGCAGACGATGATGACATCCTGTCCGATGTGGACTTGCCCCACAAAAAGGAAGTAGTCAGGAAGGCACCAAGACCTCCTACGTACTTGTGAGTGACCTTTGACCCTCGCTGAAGGCTTGCCCACAGTGTTATGTGCGTGTGATTGCGTGTGCGTGCGTGTGGATGTGTGTGTGCGTGCGTGTGGGAGTGTATATGTGTTTAAGTGTATGTGCGTGTGTGTGTGTGTACCACTCTCAATTCTGGCAGGCTCAACACACCCACTACATGGGAACTATATTCGAGCAAATCCAGGTGTTCGATTCATTTTACTCATAGCATGAACTCCAAGACTGAGGGACTCGTTTGTGTCCATGTTCATCCGTGACCTAAACTGTTGTACGCGTTGAGTAATGCTGTACTAGTTTCGAGTGAGCTTGAGTATTAGAGGTCGAGAGGTACCGGTTGGAGTGGGGGGTGGGGGGTGGGGGGGGGGGGGGGAAGGTGGGGGTGGGGGTGGTTTTAAAAGGGCCCCCAAATAAGAATGTAGGGAATGGAGAGCTTTCTGGTGTGATTGCAGTGTGTGTTGTGTGTGTGTGTGTGTGTGTGTGTGTGCTGTGTGTGTGTGTGTGTGTGTGTGTGTGCGTGTGTGGTGTGTGTGTGTGTGTGTGTGGGTGATGTGTGATGTGTGTGTGTGTTGTGTTGTGTGTGTACGTGTGTGTGTGTGTGTGTGTGCGTGTGTGTGTGTGTGTGTGTGTGTGTGTGTGTGTGCGTGCGTGTGTGTGTGTGTGTGTGTGTGTGTGTGATGTGTGATGTGTGTGTGTGTTGTGTTGTGTGTGTACGTGTGTGTGTGCGTGTGTGTGTGTGTGTGTGTGTGTGTGTGTGTGTATGTGTGTGTACAAAGACTGCACACGACTCTTCACATGTGCTCAGGCCTCCTTCCCACCCAACAGCTATTTCCTTAGCCCCATCTCTGCCCACCCTTACCCCTGCCACAGGTTTTTTTAAATACCCAAAACTTCGAGACACCATGTCACAACACAATTACAACTTTATTTTATTTCAATGTGTACGATTGTAAAACTGTCAAGCCTGCATTTCGGTATGTAAATGATTATTTCTGAAAGCAACTTCTATAAATTGCAGTTGTTTTCTTATTGCGGGTGCGATGTTCGAAGTCAGCCAGCTAGCAAGCCAGCTAGTTATACACAAACACATACACATACGCTCTCACACGCACACACACAAAGACACAAGCAAAAAGAACACATACACAAATAAACATGGAGGAACAAAGAGACACAAACACATACAAATGGACGGACAGATAGACAGACAGACAGACAGGCAGACAGACAGACAGACAGACAGACAGACAGACAGACAGACAGACAGACAGACAGACAGAAAGGCAGGCAGGCAGGCAGACAGGCAGGCAGGCAGGCAGGCAGGGGGGAGGGGGAGGGGGGGGGGGAGGAGAGAGAAAGCATCCTACACCTTCACACACACACACACACACACACACACACACACACACACACATACACACACACTAGCACTCACACTAACGCACACACACATACACGCACGCAACGACATACCCCCACCATCATTAAATTCCTCGCAGCGAAGATGACGTCAGTCTAGTCTCGGGTGGGACCGCAGGCCAAACTCGGATGCGCAGGGGCATCCGCAAAACAGTGCTGGTTACAGCAGCAGCAGGAGTTGACCCCATCTTATCTGGCCTGGCGTTTCCGGTCATGGCTGGCCAAGCACTCCATTTGATGCCTTTGTGAGTGAGCTTTCTCCATGTGCTGCGTCAGCAGTAGAGGCTTAATTCCCTCCCGACGATAGGAATGGTGCAGGACCGCAGTGTGGTTCTGAGTGTGTCCTTGTAGCGTCTGCTTGGACCACCTTGCCGACGAGTGCCGAGAGTTAGTTCTGCACAAAGGAGTTGCTCTGGTAGGCGACTGTCGTCCATTCTCATGACGTGGCCAGGCCATCTCAGATGGGCCAGCATGATCAAGGCTTCATGCTTGGCAGTTTGGCACGTCGGAGTACATGCATACATACATGAGCACACACGTAAGCAGACACACACAGACACACGCGAGCACGAACACACACACACACACACACACACACACACACACACACACACACAAACACAACGCAAGAATGCTTGCACGCACGCGCACACACACACGCACGCATGCACATACACACATACACACACATATGCACACACATACAAACGCACATATACATACACCCATACATATATCAAAAAGACTTTATTCATGAAATACCGTGCAATTACTGCAAGTATGAAACAAGCACATAAAGAATTGTGACAAACTTGTCATTTAGGCAGCATCAAACAGCCCATCTTGTGACCAACATTATCATCCACAATGTAGACATTGATTTATTTTGAACATGTTTTCAAAAGCTTCTGCAGCACAGGCAGCCAATCAACAATGTGAAACACTGACAAATGATTTAAACAATCCAAGAAACCCTTCCTTGCACCAACAACACTCACCAGCACTATGCACCAGTTAGACTACTACTGCAGATCTTCATGTAGGGTGTATATTCCTCACTTCCAGACACTCCTTATTCATACAAGCATCATTACACCGTAACCAACAGAGTATGAGAGGTTTCAGCTTTGCAAATATATCAATGGGGCATTTGGGAACCAAACCTGTCAAAAAGTCTTATTCCTGCAATCACGTCCAATAAATGCTTACATGGACAAATATACACATCAAAATACGTTATTGCCAAAATAGGAAGCATACAAATTTCCAATATGCAATACATGTGCATGGTCGGATTTTTAATCAGTTCATCCCAAAGCCAGTATCCTCCTAGATACTGACACTGCTTACGAAAGTCATTGATGCAACTTTGCGACCGCCTTCCTCTCTCGTACATGCTACTGTCTAGGAATTTCATTTCATATGTGAAAGATGCTCTCTCTCTCTGTCTCTCTCTCTGTCTCTCTGTCTCTCTCTCTCTCTCTCTCTCTCTCTCTCTCTCTCTCTCTCTCTCTCATTTTTCAGCCTTTCTCTCTATCTGGCCGCCACTCATTCCATCTTCATACTCTGCGTTTCTACCCTTTTTTCTGTTTCTGTTTCTGCATTCTGAAGCTCACAGATTTTCCTCGGATCATTCTGCTCTTTCCTCTGTAGCTCCTCCCCCCCACCCCCACCCCCACCACCCCCAGTGAGCATTTCCTTCACGGTACTCCCCTCCTCCCTTCCACACCGGTAATTCCAACGGAACCTGTTAAAGAAACTGTAGTGACTGTCACGGTAGCACTGCTTGTCCAGACACAACTGCTGGGATTTACCGGGCTCCAGAAGGGATACGTCTGTGTTTGGTATCAGCGCTCGGACCGGTCCATCAAGTGTCCTTTTCTTGCCCAGACTCGTCGGGATCCGATCATCACTGACATATTTTATTATATATTTTATTATATTATATATAGTATAAGGGACATGTTAGGTGGAGGGGCTTTCTTCTTTCTATATCATGAGCTAAGGCAAGGTAGACCATCCCACAGTGTGCCTGACGACTGACGGGAGTGTCGGGAAGACAGGGCCGAAACACTTAAAGACGGGGGCTCTTCCTCTGCAGACCGTCAGTCGTCTACCTTCTCATGAATTGTCTTGTCCTCTTGTCCTCTTGTCCTCTTGTCGTCTTGTCCTCTTGTCCTCTTGTCGTCTTGTCCTCTTGTCGTCTTGTCCTCTTGTCGTCTTGTCCTCTTGTCCTCTTGTCCTCTTGTCCTCTTGTCCTCTTGTCCTGCTAGGCTTTTGCTGGTACGTTAGGACAACCCTAGCATTGCTAGACCCGAAACCAAACGGCGATGGACACTTCCGAGGGAGCCTACCACGAGCGCATTTACTTTGGTAAAGAAACCTGCCTCATTCAGTTGAAGGCAGAGCGGTATGAGCTTGCGGAATGTGTGTTGGTAGCGGGCACACACACACACACACACATACACATACACATACACATACACATACACATACACACACATATACAAATACACACACATATACCCACACACATACACATACATATACACATACACACACATATACCCACACACATACACACACAGATACATACACACACATACACACACATACACACACATGCACACTCACACACGTACACACACTCGCCCGCGCACACATTTCTACATCTCGTTTACCCTCCACAGGTTTCCCTGGCAGTTCATCTACGTGGCCTGGATGATGACCATCCTGACGTCACTCGTCTGCTCCTACTTTACCATGCTGTACGGACTCAAATACGGCTACCAGCGCAGTCTCAAGTGGTTTACCTCTTACTCCACCAGGTACGCATTCACATGCACAGCAGCAGACATGTCTATCAAGCAAGCAGAGCACGAAAGCGCTCGGCATAGACATTGAAGAGTTCGGAGGTCATTGACAAAGGCCGCTGTCGAAGACAAGCCTTACGACCGAGGATGTATGGATGAATGGATGAATAGATGAATAGATGAATAGATGAATGGATGAATAGATGAATGAATGAAGGAGTGGAAGGTTGGATACATGGTTGTATTCTGTGAACCCAAGTCAGTAGTGACTGGCGCAGTTCGCAATGAATGCCTGATAGACTTGACCATCGCATTACAGCATTGTGCCAAAAATAGTTCTTTCTCGATACTGTTTTTTCCACTTTTTACATAAATCATTCAGATGTCAAAACGTGTTCCATTTCAACACAAAAATCTTATTTTATCGAATAAACGCTTGTTTATTGCCTCAACAAGTGTAATTTATTAGTTTTGTGCGAAATAGTCTTAGAACTACTTCAACGGCTTATCCCTGCGTTTCTTTTGCACTCTGCTTCATCTCTGCTACGATGTAGCAGCTTCAAGAGTTTTGATTGGTTGGTTTTATTTAATACATTTTAAAGCACAATATCATTAAAAGTATAGGGTTTTGGAGGCCCTCTTTGAATACACGAATCCCCAATATTAGTTCACACTCACATGTATCACTCTTGATCGAAGAAACGACTTAATAAAAGCATTAGGGTCGAAAATCATTCATACACAATCTTTGGTGACGTTTCATCCAGTGGCAGAGGTCAACTTCCTGTCAAGGTCGCGCAGCAGCTAGAGCATCTCAGAAGGCGCTCTAAATGCTTCACACTAGAGTGCGCCACTTGCTGTGCCTATCAACGATGAAACTACAGAATTCGTAGCCGCATTTGATTCGCTCATACTAAACAGAGCTAATTGGAAGTCACTCCACGGACGTGCACGGTAAACATATATGCTTCGAACCATGGAGTTTACATACCACGGAAGTGGCAAAGGTGACGATTGCTTTCAAATTTTCAAAGAAAGAAATGTTTTCGTGCTCTCATCACCGTGGCAGAGTGGATTGTATGTCTTGGTTTGATATCTGTAGTAAACGTCGGCATTTATACTCATGAGTGTAACGATTTAACAGACGACACACATTTTGGCATTCCCTTGACCTTCCTCTATGACTGGTGATGGTTATCTCCCTTTTGTTATTAATGGATTTTTGACCCTAATGTTTTTATGAAGTGGTCTATTCGATGAAGAGGGATATACTTGAATGTGAAATTGTTTAGGGGATTCATGTATCCAAAGAGGGTCTCTAAAACCCTCTACTTTTAATGGTAACGTGCTTTAAAAATAAATAAAGAAACCGACCAATCGAAACTCCTGAGCCTGCTACATCGTAGCAGAGATGAAGCAGAGTGCAACGGAATGCAGGGAGCAACGGTCTATCCCAGAAGCCTCTCGTGTTGCCTCCTTATGAATATTCCGGACGGAATCGTTCCATCGCGTGATATGAACTGTGCTAGAACCTCTTTCGCCGGCAGGCGAAGTCTCTTGTGGACTAGAATGACATGGTTGAGACTTTACAGTCCATCAGCCTTTGTAGGCTAGGATGAAAAATAGCAGACAAGCCATTCAGAGGAGGGACTGAACCACGGCACCTGATCGCCGCGCTCTGTTGGCAATTAGTCGAGCCACTTCACCAAATCCCGATGTGGGGCTCTGTGGCCGAGTGGTTAGCGCGCTGGACCTACAGTCGCTTGCGGCCAGTGGGTACGGCGTTCGAAGCTGCGCGGTTCCGAGAGTTGCATCCTTGAGCAAGATGCTTAACTCGCATTGCTTCTCCCCACCCAGGAGTAAATCCGGGTACTTGTGAGGGCAATATTGGCAAAAACGTAGTGCGATTAACTCTTGTAAGCGGCCAAGCGCCAGCATCGGGTTGGAATACTCCCCAGGGAGCGGAGTTGGTGCTGGTACCTGACTGTGCGTCTTAAATGTCTGTCACTATGTTTGTTGTGAGGGACCAGTGAGGATTGATAAAAATGCCCAGTGATCAGGGGGTAAAGTGTAAGCGGTTTGAGACCCAGACAAAGGGTGTAAGTCGCTATAAAAAACCACACCTTTACCTTTACCTTTTAAAAGATGCGTTTATCAGTGTTGTTGTTTGTTTGCCTGTGGTCAATGTACTCATGCAATGGAGGTCATGTGACTAATTCTAAACATATATATAAAAACACATAGATAAGGATGGATTAACGCTAAAGTTTTTATAGGGAGGCTGATAAAGATTTGATAGCAAGGATGTCAATTGTCTGTATGCCTCTAAACTATGTGTGTGTGTGTGTGTGTGTGTTTGGGGGGGGGGGGGGGGGTCAAGAGGTGGTGGG
>JAWQFJ010007039.1:2500-7500 GCA_034096865.1 Theodoxus fluviatilis | reverse complement strand
GGTGGTGGTAAGTGATGATACGGGATAAGGGGTGGTGGTGGTGGTGGTGGTGGTGGTGGTGGTGGTGGTGGTGGTGGTGGGAAAGGTAGTGGTGGTGGTGGTGGTGGTAAGTGAGGATACGGGATAAGGGGTGGTTTGTGGTGGTGGGAAAGGTTGTGGTGGTGGTGCTGGAGGTGGTGGTGGGAAAGGTTGTGGTGGTGGTGGTAAGTGCGGATACGGGATAAGGGGTGGTGGTGGTGGTGGGAAAGATGGTTTGTGGTGGTGGTGGTGGGAAAGGTTGTGGTGGTGGTGGTGGTGGTGGTGGTGGTGGTGTGGTGGTGGGAAAGGTGGTTTGTGGGTGGTGGTGTGGTGGTGGTGGTGGTGGTGGTGGTGGTGGTGGTGGTGGTGGTGGTGGTGGTGGTGGTGGTGGTGGTGGTGGTGGTGGTGGTGGTGGTGGGAAAGGTTGTGGTGGGAAAGGTTGTGGTGGTGGTGGTGGTGGTGGTGGTGGGAAAGGTGGTGGTGGTGGTGGTGGTGGTGGGAAGGGTGGTTTGTGGTGGTGGTGGTGGGAAAGGTGGTTTGTGGTGGTGGTGGGAAAGGTGGTGGTGGTGGTGGTGGTGGTGGTGGTGGTGGGAAGGGTGGTTTGTGGTGGTGGTGGTGGGAAAGGTGGTGGCAGAAGTGCTGTAAGTTTTGATGGTGTGTATGGTAGATGTGATGGTGGTTGTGATGGCGGCGGCGGCCTGTGGTGGTAGTTAGTGGTGGGAGTGGTGGTGGTGGTGATGGTGGTGGTGGTGGTGATGGTGGTGGTGGTGGTGGTGGTGGTGGTGGTGGTGATGGTGGTGGTGGTGGTGGTGGTGGTGGTGGTGGTGGTGGTGGTGGTTGTCATAATGACGATGGAGGTGGTGGCAGCGATGATGGTGGAAAATTTGGT
This sequence comes from Theodoxus fluviatilis, assembly GCA_034096865.1. Lineage (NCBI taxonomy): Eukaryota > Metazoa > Mollusca > Gastropoda > Cycloneritida > Neritidae > Theodoxus > Theodoxus fluviatilis. The sequence continues at coordinate 6,593 of JAWQFJ010007039.1, read as the reverse complement.
GGCAGTGCTGGTGTTAAAGGTGATGGAAGTGATGGTGACGAACTCAGTTATGGTGGTTGTAGCAGTAATGCATGTATTTGTGATGATGGTGGCTGTTTGCGTCATCAGCATCAGTGTGCGCAGAATTGCATGCTTTATTGACTCACATACGAAGCAAAAGTGAGTCTATGTACTCACCCTTTTCGTCCGTCCAGGCGTCCGTAACAAACTTTAACGTTGGATTTTTCTCGGAGACTATTAAGTCTATCAACACCCAATTTGGCATGATGGTGTATGATGACAAGGTGTCAAAAAACATACATAGTGACTTGACCTTGCTTCAAGGTCAAGGTTGCAGGGGCCGTAAATATTGTCTAAAAACAGCCATTTTTCACATTTTCCCAATTTTCTCTGAAGTTTTTGAGATTGGATACCTGACCTATATACGGTATATAGGGCAAAGTAATCCCTATCTTTTGATACCAGTTTGATTGACCTTGCTTCAAGGTCAAGGTCACAAAAGGTCTTTAAAGTTGGATTGTATACATATTTTGAAGTGACCTTGACCCTGAACTATGGAAGATAACTCTTCCAAACTTCATAACATTGTAGTACACATGTTATACTTTCATACTAGGTCACCCGTGTCGTCCGCCCAGGCGTCCGGGCGTCCGCCCGGGCGTTTGTCAGGGCGTCCGGGCGTCCGGGCGTCCTGTAATCCGTAAAAAAACTTTAACGTTGGATTTTTCTCGGAGACTATTAAGTCTATCAACACCCAATTTGGCATGATGGTGTAGGATGACAAGGAGTACAAAAACATACATAGTGACTTAACCTTGCTTCAAGGTCAAGCTCACAGGAGCTCTTTAAAGTTGGATTGTATACATATTTTGAAGTGACCTTGACCCTGAACTATGGAAGATAACTCTTCCAAACTTCATGGTCAAGGTCACAGGGGCCGTAATTGTTTAAAAAAAAAAAAGCCATTTTTCACATTTTCCCAATTTTCTCTGAAGGTTTTGAGATTGGATACCTGACCGATATGTGGTATATAGGGCAAAGTAATCCCTATCTTTTGATACCAGTTTGGTTGACCTTGCTTCAAGGTCCAGGTCACAGGAACTCTTCAAAGTTGGATTGTATACATATTTTGAAGTGACCTTGACCCTGAATTATGGAAGATAACTGTTTCAAACTTTATAATTATGTGGGGCACATGTTATACTTTCATCATGAGACAAATTTGGTCACATATCATCAAGGTCAAGGTCACTTTGACCCGTATGAAATGTGACCAGAATGGGGTAGTGAACCACTAAAAGTGACCATATCTCATGGTAGAAAGTGCCAGTAAGCACCATTGTGCTTCCTATGTCTTGAATTAACAGCTTTGTGTTGCATGACCTTAGATTAATTTGACCTTGGGTCAAGGCCACATGTATTTTGGTAGGAAAAATGTGTGAAGCATTTCTTAGTGTATGATGTCATTGGTAGGTTTAGTTGTTTGACCTTGACCTTGAAGGTCACCTGAAGGTCAAGGTCATGTAAAGGTCAAGGTCAAACATGTGAGTCGTATGGGCTTTGCCCTTCTTGTTTGGTCATTGGACTCGCTGTGACGACACAGTGTAGAACTGCGTTGCGGAGACGCGAGGAAAGCTAGGATCTTGCGAGGGATAGGCCGGTATCAACATGTGTCAGAATTTTATAGCCTTTTACATCTGCGGCTTTCAAATGTTAACAAATATTGACACCGGCCTATTCCTCGCAAGACCCTTGCTTTCCTCGCGTCTGTGCAATGCACGCCAGTTCTTCTGCAGGAGACCTTTGCCTGATTGATTACAAGTCTGGGGGCTGGTTTGCAAAATGTAACTCAAACGTGAAAAGTCGATTTCTTGAAAAGATCGTTTTTGTACATACGTATTCAATTTGTCATAAATCAGCAACTGCACATACATAATGATTTTTAAAGATCATTTTGAAAGGCTTTTAGTGTGTTATATAACGCCACAAAAATCTGAACATCTCCCAAGGTATCCGAGTGAATCCATTTGGGGGGACCGGTCATATTAATTTGTGTTTGAATAAGTGCGTGCCTGTGGGTGCTGTGTGCATGTTTGCATATGTATTCAAGGGTGTCTGAATGTGTTACGAATGTGCATGCGTATGCATGTATGTGCAGGAATGTTTCTTTGTATGGGTGTGCGTACATGCATGTGTGTGCGCGCGCGTGTGTGTGTGTGCAAGGGTGGGGTGGGGTGGGGTTGAGGAATATGAGTGTGTATGTGCGGTGCGGTGTGTGTGTGTGTGTGTGTGTGTGTGTGCGTGCGTGCGTGCGTGCTTGCGTGCGTGCGTGCGTGTGTGTGTGTTTTGTGTGCCCGCGCGCGTGCATGCGTGCGTGCGTGTAGGAGTTGGGAATTAGATAGAAAATAGAACTGATTTCAGATTGGCAACCTGACTGACGCTGCGTACATTTCAGGAGGTCGTGGTGCGTGGGCGTGGCTTGGTGAAAGGGCGCGTCCGTGTTCCTTGAAAAGACTGGTGCTTTGAGCTGTGTGTGGGCGTGTTTGACGTGGATTTCAACCAGGCCCAGGCCATACGTGACATGCTTAATCTCGAGCTATCCTCTCCCATTTAGGCCCTCACGGTGACCTGTTGGCTGCACACTTGGATTTCATCTCACTGTCATGAGACGTGTGGGCACGTGTTGGTGTGAACGACAGACTGCCACCTCCAGCGATGGCAATCATATTAATAATCCCGAGTAACCTACCCACGTCCTTGTCATTCAAATTAACCCGTGCAAAATGGTCTGGTGTTGATTTCAACATGCCACGTGTCGGCGTGGATGGATGTCTGATAGAAACCAGTTACATGTGGGTGTAAATTGTTGTCGATTACAAACTGTCACTTTGTGAGCATACAGACTGATGTAGATTTCAGTCCAAGGACAGGCGGGTGTGGATTGGTGTATGGTGTATGTTTCAGACCAGCTGCGCGTGGGCGAAAACAGGTATGGTTTTCATGTTAGCGACCAGGGGGCGTGGCGCGCGTGGTTTCAATTGCAGACGAAAGAGCGCTCACGTTGAAGGTTATCACAGCACCTCTTCCATGGCCTGTATAAATCAGGCAGCATGTTCTGCTAGTCAGGCCTGGCGCTACAGTTCATTTCAGCGCCTGGTAGCGATCTCTGAGTGTGGAACGCACATGCTGGGTTGCAGTACACACCTGTTTACGGCCTTGGCGATAACATTTTTCTTTGTGATTATAATTCCAAAACGGAACTACAGATAACCTCCACAAATGAAAGGACTGTTCTTTGAAGAAAGCACTGACCTTGCACCAAAGTTCATTAGATTCCGTTTTGAACCTTAAGAGTTATTTTGCCGAATAACTAACTAATTAACTAACGAACTAATTAACTAACTGACGAACAAAACTTGACTAGATTAAACTAAACCAAACCAAACTAAACCAAACCAAACCAAACCAAACCAAACTAAACCAAACTAACTAACCGACCGAAAAGCAAGACCTCCGTGGCGGAGGTAATCAGTTGGCGCAGCACACGTGATTTCAAGTTCATATCAGGACCAATAGGCGCAGCACACGTGATTTCAAGTTCATATCAGGACCAATAGGCGCAGCACACATGATTTCAAGTTCATATCAGGACCAATAGGCGCAGCACACGTGATTTCGACTTCATATCAGGACCAATAGGCATAGCACACGTGATTTCAAGTTCATATCAGGACCAATAGGCATAGCACACGTGATTTCAAGTTCATATCAGGACCAATAGGCATAGCACACGTGATTTCAAGTTCATATCAGGACCAGTAGGCATAGCACACGTGATTTCAAGTTCATATCAGGACCAATAGGCATAGCACACGTGATTTCAAGTTCATAATTATCAGGACCAATAGGCATAGCACACGTGATTTCAAGTTCATATCAGGACCAATAGGCATAGCACACGTGACTTCCATTTCAGATCGGCGCCGTGAGTGAAGTGTGGGAGTACCTGGTGTTTACACTTCCGGTCAACTTGGTGCCCGGTGGAGACAACATGACGACCTCAGGCTTCGCTCTCCTTGTCGGCACAGTACGC
>JAWQFJ010007036.1:10000-21323 GCA_034096865.1 Theodoxus fluviatilis | reverse complement strand
ATACGTTTGAACACTAATTGATCAGCAGAAAGCGCCCAAACTTTACATCACAGTCATGCTCACTCACTGAAACCACCCTATTTCACCCCACCCTGCCCAGTAACCCTAAATACTTTGAAAAGCCTCTTTACTCGACCTTTGTTCAGTAATGTACCATTTCAGAATAGCTGATCAAGTGTTTAATCACTTTCAAGAGCACTGTTCTTGTAAGTGCGTTGGAGACAAATATAAATGCTGCTGAAGAGTTTGTGCTCTTGTCTTTCTGTAATAAAGCTACATCAATGTGTATCTGGTGCTAGGGCCAACACCAAGGTAGGCCATGAAGTTGACTCATACAGACAGTCCTCTACTTATGAACCTTCTAGTAACGAACATTTGCCATTATGAACAAACCTGTATGCCATTCCAATTTTTAACTATGAGGTTCTTAAGGTTATAAAAGGTGCCTGAAGGTGGAAGAAGGCAGGAAGAGTTAGTTTACAGTATGCCACATATGTACACTTGGCAGCTCTGTTGCATGTTGGGAAGCTGAGCATGTACATCCTGAATGTTGTAACTATTAATTATGTCTGAAAATTAAGCATAAGAATGATAATGGTGAAGGTGTAAGTGCAAAGAAATGTCAATCTATCATGATGGAGACTAAGATGGAGATGATCAAGAAAGTTGAGCAGGGAGAGGAGATGGCAAATGCCACATGGGCTTATAGCTGTTCGGCATAATCTTTAAGAAGGAGAAGAAAATGGAGCATGTTAAAGAGTTTGGTGCTTATGCATTTGACTGCATGCATTGAAAATATGTTCACTAATAGGGTACACATTGATCGCCCCATGTACAAGGCTGTTCATAGGAGTTTGTACTTATGAACAGCCTCTTGGAGTGCAACCTGTTTGTAAGGAGAAGACTGTCTGTGTATAGATAGCCCTAGTGGTGCTTGCAGCTGGTGACGACCACTCATTGCCAAGCTTTCGCAGCAGACTTGAAAGGTCTATGGCCACGGATTCTGGCTGAGGTAGAGTGTTCAATAAAGCTGCTGACGTGTGTGGCTTCATATTAACCCTTACCATGGTGTCATAATTAAGACTAATTGCATAACCCACTCTGAGGGGCAAAGTTCATGACCTCCACCCCTAGCCACTTGTATGGGTATGCAGAAACCCTTCCTCAAAAGATAGAAACCGAACAATCTGCTTCAAAACCAATCACAACAGAGAGACAATCAAACAACCATTACTCCCCCATCACTAGCGAGCTTGGCTCAGACCATTCTGTGAACCCGAGTCAGTAGTGACTCTGGCGCAGTTCGCAATGAATGCGTGATAGACTTGACCCTTCGCATTACAGCATTGTGCCAAAAATAGCTCGTTCTGGATACTATTTTTTCCACTTTTTACAGAAATCATTCAGATGTCAAAACTTGTTTCCATTTCAACACAAACATTTTATTTTATTGAATAAACGCTTGTTTATTGCCTCAACAAGTGTAATTTATGAGTTTTGTGCGAAATAGTCTTAGAACTGCTTTAAAGGCGTATGTCAGGGAGCAGAGTGCTATCCCACAAGCCTCTCGTGTGACCTCCTTATGAATATTCCGGACGGATTAGTTCCATCACGTGATATGAACTGTGCTAGAGACTATCGCCGGCAGACCAAGTCTCTAGTGGACTAGAATGGGCTCAGACCTGACCACGTGGCTTATAGTATATATACCATGACTACTGTGGAAAGGGTTAGCCCACACCTGCAGATTTCATGACTAGAAGCCTCAGTTGTACTCTCTCTTCTTGGGGATGTTTTCCAGGATGAACTGGGTTGGTGTGTCAAGTATTCTAACTACTGAAATTCCATTTGTTGATAATATGTTCATTTGTGTTTTTTGCAGATACAGAAATGTGGACATATTATTCTAAATGGCATAGTCATCAGAAATGATGCATGAAGTGAATGTTCGTGTGGCAGTGAGGGTGAGTAAATTATCTGTTGCAGCTTGCACTTTTACACAAAAATATTTAGATGTATACACATTAAATCTCTCATGAAAAACTTGCCAAGTAAATTTTTTTTATCTGGAAAAAAGGGTGCACTCCAAATTTGAACCTATTGTCATAGGATTAGGACTAGACTGCATTGGGTTCTGCTTTTTGACTCACATGCGAAGCAAAAGTGAGTCTATGTACTCACCCGTGTCGTCCGTCCGGGCGTAAAAAACTTAAACGTTGGATTTTTTTTCTCGGAGACTATTAAGTCTATCAACACCAAATGTGGCATGATGGTGTATGATGACAAGGCCTCAAAAAACATACATAGTGACTTGACCTTGCTTCAAGGTCAAGGTCACAGGAGCCATAAATGTGGTCTCAAAAACAGTCATTTTTCACATTTTCCCAATTTTCTCCCACGTTATTGAGAATGGCGACCTTAGCTACAAGTGGTATATAGGTCAAAGCAAGCCCTATCGTTTGATACCAGTTTGGTTGACCTTGCTTCAAGGTCAAGGTCACAGGAGCTCTTCAAAGTTGGATTGTATACATATTTTGAAGTGACCTTGACCCTGAACTATGGAAGATAACTGTTTCAAACTTAATAATTATGTGGGGCACATGTTATACTTTCATCATGAGACACATTTGGTCACATATCATCAAGGTCAAGGTCACTTTGACCCTTATGAAATGTGACCAAAATGGGGTAGTGAACCACTAAAAGTGACTATATCTCATGGTAGAAAGTGCCAATAAGCACCATTGTGCTTCCTATGTCTTGAATTAACAGCTTTGTGTTGCATGACCTTGGATGACCTTGACCTTGGGTCAAGGTCACATGTATTTTGGTAGGAAAAATGTGTAAAGCATTTCTTTGTGTATGATGTCATTGGTAGGTTTAGTTGTTTGACCTTGACCTTGAAGGTCACCTGAAGGTCAAGGTCATATGAAGGTCAAGGTCAAGCATGTGAGTTGTATGGGCTTTGCCCTTCTTGTTTAATGTTTAATTTACGCAAACATACACACAAGCATGCATGTATGCACATACACACACACATAGACATGTGCAAGTGCATGCACACGTTTTTGAAGTGTATACAGATATGGCAAATTGAGTCTTTTAATTCCATGTTGTAAGAAATGTTGAAAGCGAGAGAGAGAAAAAAAACACCAACCCCAAATAGCACCAGTTAAAGCATTCCTATGTCTCCTTACTATAGATTTGCTTTCTCTGTCATGTGGGCTCTGTGGCCCAGCAGGAAGAGTGTCTGACCGGTGTTGAAAGCTGCACAGATCCTAGAGTTACATCCTTGGGCAAGGTGCTTCACCCACATTGCCTCTCCTACCCAGGAGTAAAATGTCATTGGGTGCTGCACAGCAGCAACAGGGGCAGCAATTCACACAAGAGAATTTCCTCAAAAAGGATAAAAATAAAGATTATCATTATTCAGAATCAACTGAATCAGCAGAATTTTCTTGTATTTACTCAGTGCATCAGCAGCTACAACGCTCTAGAACCACAGTGAGAGATGGGCTTTGTTTCAGCAGATGTGTCGGTTCTTGCTGTTCAGAACTTACAAGTGCATCCTTGGGCCAGGTTGTCACTTAACTCAATGAAAGTTATCTCCTAGGAGCTAATGTCATGTCAACTTGAGATTAATAATACTGATTGCTCAGAAAACACACAAAAATGATGTGTATGAGAATAACTGATGGCTGATGATGGCCTATTACCTCAAATTGAGTAGATGTGACAGCTTGCACAAGCAGCAGAGGTTTTAGCATGAAGTGACTCATGATTATCGTACCACCCATGCTGTAAAGATATACACAGGGAGAGGTGCAGATCAGTTGGGGAAGGAAGGAGAGCAGTTGAAAAAAAACATTGACAGATGTGTCATATGCCCAGGTGGAAGCCATTGGAGAGAAGTTTCGGAAGCCTTGCTCCCTATCCATTTCATAACGGCCAATAACTATGGAAATCATGACCTTACTCGTTTTTATTCTAACCAATTATTGGTGTTCGTGATTCCTTACATAGCCTTCAATGGCTGATAGGCTGTAAAACTCCATCCACATCCATCCATCCAACCATCCACCCACCCACCCACCCACCCACCCACCCATCCATCCACCCACCCACCCACCCACCCACCCACCCACCCACCCACCCACCCACCCACCCACCCACCCACCCACCCACCCATCCACCCACCCATCCATCCATCCATCCATCCATCCATCCATCCATCCATCCATCCATCCATCCATCCATCCATCCACCCACCCACCCATCCATCCATCCATCCACCCACCCACCCACCCGCCCACCCACCCACCCACCCACCCACCCATCCATCCATCCATTTATCTGTCCATCTGGAAGGCCTAGAGCTTATCTAGGAGTGACAGACTCCCAGTCCAACAGGTAAAGTCTATGACGTGCATTCCTGCAGGTGCGCCCCTTGCTGCCAAAGGAAAAGATCAATGGGGAGCAGATCTGTGTGAGGGTGGTGCCGGAGTCCAGGCAGGTCATCCTTCACAAAGACAGGTGTTTCACCTTTGACAACGTCTTCCCTCCCAGAGCAGCACAGGTGAGCTTTCCCTTGCTTCTCCCAGCTTGCTCTCATCCAGCAAGGTGTGATTGTGTTTTGCCCTGTTTCTGCTCAATGTTGCTAGTTCCCGGTCGTGTTGATGAATCTTACATTTCTATGTACTTTTTCATAATTATTCTATGAATTGCTACAGTGTTAACTTTTTATATAAGCTTGTGATTTGATAATATCTTGAACAAGACTTGAACTAATTGTTATGCAGTGCTAGACTTACTTTTGCAATGTTTTCTGTGGCATATAACTGTGTTGGATGTCTTTAAGAGAATGGGATGTTGTTGGTTTCAATGAGTATTCTTCGTAAGTCACCTACAGCCAGTGAACTAAGATTTGTCTAGAAAAGATCAGTATTTCATATAATCAAATTTGCTGTCTTATATTGCAGGATGAAGTGTATAATGAGTGTGTGGAACCTCTGGTGCAGACTATATTTGATGGATACAATGCAACTGTCTTTGCTTATGGACAAACTGTGAGTGTTTTCTTGTTTTTCAGTTTATTTGTGTAATTGTGTGTGTGTGTGTGTGTGTGTGTGTGCGCGCGCACGCGCACATGTGCATCTGTGTAGCCATGCTTGTCTGTGTATTTGTCTGTTTTCTTACAACTTCCCAGGTATTTAAATACCTGGTTTTCTTACAACTTCCCATTTATTCAAATACCTGGGATCTATTGTGACTGATGAAGGGTCCAAACCAGAGATACTGTCCAGGATAGCACAAACAACAGCAGCATTGGCAAAGTTGAAGCCAATATGGCGTGACAGAAATATCACTCTCGCGTCAAAGATCAGGCTCATGGGCACGCTGGCCATCTCCGTATTCTTGTATGCATGCGAAGTCCTAGACACTCACATCTGAACTACAGAGATGGATACAAGCCCTGGAAATGAGATGCTACCGCAAGATTCTGAACATCTCATATAAAGACCATGTCACGAATGAGGAAGTCAGCAACAGGATCAGGAGAGCATTTGGACAGTACGAAGACCTGCTCTCAATCATGAAAAGCAGAAAGCTGAAGTGGTACGGTCACGTGTCAAGAGGCAGTGGGCTGGCCAAGACCATCCTGCAAGGTATCGTTCCAGGTGGGAGAAGGAGAGGCAGACAGAGAAAGAAGTGGGAAGACAACATCAAAGAGTGGACAGGCTTGACCTTTGCCGACTCACAGCGAGCCACAGAGGATAGAGATCGATGGAGGAAGATTGTCCGAAAGTCATCAGTGGTGCCTCAACAACCCATCTCAGGGTTAAGAGACTGAACTGAACTGAACTTACAACTTGTTTTTCAGCAGTCCAAAGAAATGAAATTGTTTCATTTACACTGCATCTGGCTTTTTATTAATCAGGATAATGGCTTTCCTCCAATTTTCTCCTTTCTTTGGATGAGGTGAATTACCCCAGAATTATGGTGGCAGATCCTTTCAAGAAAAATTTAATGTGTACTATGTCACTTATTTGGAAACCAATGACTTCTCAAATAAGTACACTTTTTTTCTCTCAGTACAAACTAGGAACCCCCCCCTCCCCCCCCTCCCCCCCTCCCCCCTCCCCCCTCCCCCCCTCCCCATTCCCCCCTCCCTCCTCCCTCCCCTCCTCCCCCTCCTCCCTCCCCCTCCCCCCCTCCCCCCCTCCCCCTTCCCCCCCTCCCCAGTAACCGTAAATACTGCCACTACACCTATAGTTAATTTTAGTGCATTTTGAAGTATGCCAAAAATAATTGTAGTCTTTTTGGCAGAACATATGTTTTTCAATTTGATCTGCCTGTGCAGATTTGAACTGATTCTTGCTTGTGTGTGTCTGTGCAGGGCGCTGGCAAGACATACACAGTGGGAGGAAATCAGCTGGCCTCCCTGACTGATGATGAGTACGGCATCATTCCCAGGGCTCTCAAGCAGATGTTCAGCATCATGGAGGTGAGGTTCTTTCTTCGTCTACCGGTGAAGACATGCATGTGTGTGGAAGCACTTACAGCTCTTGTGACCTTGATACAGACTCATGCTGAGCAGAGGATGCAAGAAGGAACATGAGTTGATGTGCTGTGAGTTACAGAACTGTGCTGTGGTGCAGTGCCGAGATGTACCCGAGTTGTCATTTTGATGCCAGCCACACTGTGACAATGTTGCACAGTCTAGAAAACATTTTGTGTTCAGTGACCCCTGGCTAAATTGAGACATGATGGGTATGTACATGCCTTGTTGTGCTATGGAGTATAGAGCAGTATAGCAGTGCAACAAGGCGGTGTGCATGAAGTGTTGTGTTGGTGTCTCTCTCATTCAAGCAGTTTGGCACATTCAGAAGTTTTGAGCCAGTTATTATGTGATATTAGCAGCTCTTTTGCAATTTAGAGTTGTGTGTGATTTGTAGTGTTGTTTGATGCTAAGGCAAAGGAAAAAAATGTTGTGGTTACAGTAACTGACTGACCTTATTTTTGACTCACATGCGAAGCAAAAGTGAGTCTATGTACTCACCCGTGTCGTCCGTCCGGGCGTCCGGGCGTCCGTGAAAAACTTTAACGTTGGATTTTTCTCAGAGACTATTAAGTCTATCAACACCCAATTTGGTATGATGGTGTATGATGACAAGGCCTCAAAAAACATACATAGTGACTTGACCTTGCTTCAAGGTCAAGGTCGCAGGGGCCATAAATGTTGTCTAAAAAACAGCCATTTTTCACATTTTCCCAATTTTCTCTGAAGCTTTTGAGATTGGATACCTGACCTATATATGGTGTATAGGGCAAAGTAATACCTATCTTTTGATACCAGTTTGATTGAACTTGCTTCAAGGTCAAGGTCACAGGAGCTCTTTAAAGTTGGATTGTATACATATTTTGAAGTGACCTTGACCCTGAACTATGGAAGATAACTCTTCCAAACTTCATAACATTGTAGTACACATGTTATACTTTCATCATGAGACACATTTGGTCACATATCATCAAGGTCAAGGTCACTTTGACCCTTATGAAATGTGACCAAAATGGGGTAGTGAACCACTAAAAGTGACCATATCTCATGGTAGAAAGTGCCAATAATCACCATTGTGCTTCCTATGTCTTGAATTAACAGCTTTGTGTTGCATGACCTTGGATGACCCAAGGTCAAGGTCACATGTATTTTGGTAGGAAAAATGTGTAAAGCATTTCTTAGTGTATGATGTCATTGCTAGGTTTAGTTGTTTGACCTTGACCTTGAAGGACACCTGAAGGTCAAGGTCATGTAAAGGTCAAGGTCATGTAAAGGTCAAGGTCATGTAAAGGTCAAGGTCAAGCATGTGAGTCGTATGGGCTTTGCCCTTCTTGTTTTCTATTGACCCTAAACTTTTTTTATAATGTGAAAAAACAAAAACAAAAAAAACATTTAGCATGCAGTCCCATCTTCCCTTCCCTACAAGCATGCAGGGAATCCACTATTTACATTTTTTTAAAAACATTTTCAGCTAAAGAAAAATTTTATATATGTTCAATCTGGCCTCCATTATAAAAAAATATATATGTGACCAGCCACGACAAAACCAGTGCTGTCATTTTTTGGACAAAATAGGGTTTTTATATTTTTGAATTCTGCATTCATTTCTGTTTGTTTTGATATAAGAATGAACAGTGTGAGTTAATTATAATAGGAGTTACAGGCATTTCAAGTTGGGTACTGAAGCAGCGGCCATTTTGAAAAAATGGTCTCAGAAGATTAACCCTCTTCAGACATTAAACACTTTAGCAAAGGTATTTCAAACTCCGTTTCCAAAAATAGCTGACTTTATTTTTCTTTGACATCCACAGAGCGGGAATGCCGAGAGAGCGGCCTTTCAAACAGTATATAACATGAAGGGGTTCTGCAAGGGTTTAGGTGTGTTTATTGCGGCTAAAATGAGGCAATTAACGCTAATTACAGGGAGCTTTTGAAACAATACATAACACAAAAGTCTTTATTTTACCATCAAAATATAATTTTTCAAAATGTTTTCTTTACTGGCATGATAGTTTGAACCATGTAGTCTTTTTATCAAAAAGTGAAAATCACCCAGATTGACCCTCCCTGCCTTTTCTCAGACTTAGCGCAAAATAGGGCCGCGCGACTTAGCACTGGTTTTGTCGTGGCTGGTCACATATATATAAAGTTCAGGCCAACCTACTGACTCCCTTTTTTTCTATGTTACCTTAGCCATGGCTGTTTTTTCCATGTTACCTTAGCCATGACTGTTTTATTTCATGTTACCATAGCCATGTCTGTTTTTGACTCACATGCGAAGCAAAAGTGAGTCTATGTACTCACCCGTTTCGTCCGTCCGGGCGTCCGGGCGTCCGGGCGTCCAAAAACTTTAACGTTGGATTTTTTTCAGAGACTATTAAGTCTACCAATACCAAATGTGGCATGATGGTGTATGATGACAAGGCCTAAAAAAAAATACATAGTGACTTGACATTGCTTCAAGGTCAAGGTCGCAGGGGCCATAAATGTTGTCTAAAAAACAGCCATTTTTCACATTTTCTCAATTTTCTCTGAAGTTTTTGAGATTGGATACCTGACCTATATATGGTATATAGGGCAAAGTAATCCCTATCTTTTGATACCAGTTTGGTTGACCTTGCTTCAAGGTCAAGGTCACAGTTGGATTGTATACATATTTTGAAGCGACCTTGGCCCTGAACTATGGAAGATAACTGTTCCAAACTTCATAACATTGTAGTACACATGCTATACTTTCATCATGAGACACATTTGGTCACATATCATCAAGGTCAAGGTCACTTTGACCCTTATGAAATGTGACCAAAATGGGGTAGTGAACCACTAAAAGTGACTATACCTCATGGTAGAAAGTGCCAATAATCACCATTGTGCTTCCTATGTCTTGAATTAACAGCTTTGTGTTGCATGACCTTGGATGACCTTGACCTTGGGTCAAGGTCACATGTATTTTGGTAGGAAAAATGTGTAAAGCATTTCTTAGTTTAGTGTATGATGTCATTGCTAGGTGTAGTTGATTGGCCTTGACCTTGAAGGTCACCTGAAGGTCAAGGTCAAGCATGTGATTCATATGGGCTTTGCCCTTCTTGTTTCCATATTACCATAGCCATGACTTTTTTCCATGTTACCATAGTCATGACTGTTTTGTTCTATGTTACCATAGCCATGACTGTTTTTTCCATGTTACCATAGCCATGACTGGTTTTTGACTCACATGCAAAGCAAAAGTGAGTCTATGTACTCAGCCGTGTCGTCCGTCCGTCCGTCCGTCCGTCCGGGCGTCCGTCCGTCCGGGCGTAAAAAACTTAAACGTTGGATTTTTCTCGGAGACTATTAAGTCTATCAACACCAAATGTGGCATGATGGTGTATGATGACAAGGCCTCAAAAAACATACATAGTGACTTGACCTTGCTTCAAGGTCAAGGTCACAGGAGCCATAAATGTGGTCTCAAAAACAGTCATTTTTCACATTTTCCCAATTTTCTCCCACGTTATTGAGAATGGCGACCTTAGCTACAAGTGGTATATAGGTCAAAGCAAGCCCTATCTTTTGATACCAGTTTGGTTGACCTTGCTTCAAGGTCAAGGTCACAGGAGCTCTTCAAAGTTGGATTGTATACATATTTTGAAGTGACCTTGACCCTGAACTATGGAAGATAACTGTTTCAAACTTAATAATTATGTGGGGCACATGTTATACTTTCATCATGAGACACATTTGTTCACATATCATCAAGGTCAAGGTCACTTTGACCCTTATGAAATGTGACCAAAATGGGGTAGTGAACCACTAAAAGTGACTATATCTCATGGTAGAAAGTGCCAATAATCACCATTGTGCTTCCTATGTCTTGAATTAACAGCTTTGTGTTGCATGACCTTGGATGACCTTGACCTTGGGTCAAGGTCACATGTATTTTGGTAGGAAAAATGTGTAAAGCATTTCTTTGTGTATGATGTCATTGGTAGGTTTAGTTGTTTGACCTTGACCTTGAAGGTCACCTGAAGGTCAAGGTCATATAAAGGTCAAGGTCAAGCATGTGAGTCATATGGGCTTTGCCCTTCTTGTTCCATGTTACCATAGCCGTGACTGTTTTTCCTAGGCAGACCCAGCATGGAACAGAGATGCACATTCTTTGTTATGTTGATTTTGTCTTGTCTGCAACTGGTACCACCTTGGAGTCATTCATGAGGTGTGTCGCCTGATACATAGCAGAGTTGATGCAGTGCAGAGGTGTGCATGAATTCTTGTGTCACCTTTGCCTCACCACACCGCTGTTGTACTGCGGAAAGTTGTCATTGAGCTGCTGTGTTGTTTGATGCACACAGCAGCATGGACACAGTGTAAACATGGAAATGGGTCTTGTGGGTTGATGTGTTGTGACACCGGTACAGTGTAGAGTGTCTGTACAGTATGTTGGGTGATATACATGATATTGTGAAACTGATGTGTTACTGTTTGCTGCAGGGCAACGCATCAGCGCAGTACGTGATGCAGGTGTCCTACATCGAGATCTACAAGGAAGAGCTGCAGGACTTGTTAGCAATGGAGACCCCCAGCAAAACCATGCACATCCGGGAGGATAAGGACGGAAACACAGGTACTGTGCTCTTCCGTGGGTGAACCGACAGATATGGTCCAACAGTGCCTTGCTCTGTTCCTTGTGTGCATTCCCATGCTGGCCCCAGCTGCCAGCAAAGGGGGGAACTCCTCCATTAAGTTTTCCTTCTCTAACTCATTGTTCTAAATTTAGCGATTAGT
>JAWQFJ010007035.1:0-11783 GCA_034096865.1 Theodoxus fluviatilis | reverse complement strand
CTTCTAGGCGTGATGGTGGATGATGGAGAGTGGAGACTTCTAGGCGTGATGGTGGATGATGGAGAATGGAGTCTTCTAGGCGTGATGGTGGATGGTAGAGAGTGGAGTCTTCTAGGCGTGATGGTGGATGGTAGAGAGTGGAGTCTTCTAGGCGTGATGGTGGATGATGGAGAATGGAGTCTTCTAGGCGTGGTGTTGGATGGTGGAGAGTGGAGTCTTCTAAGCGTGATGGTGGATGATGGAGAGTGGAGTCTTCTAGGCGTGATGATGGATGGTGGAGAGTGGAGACTTCTAGAGGTGATGATGGATGGTGCAGAGTGGAGACTTCTAGGCGTGATGATGGATGGTGGAGTCTTCTAGGCGTGATGATGGATGATGGAGAGTGGAGACTTCTAGGCGTGATGATGGATGGTGGAGTCTTCTAGGCGTGATGATGGATGATGGATGGTGGAGTCTTCTAGGCATGATGATGGATGATGGAGAGTGGAGACTTCTAGGCGTGATGGTGGATGGTGGAGTCTTCTAGGCGTGATGATGGATGATGGAGAGTGGAGACTTCTAGGCGTGATGATGGATGGTGGAGTCTTCTAGGCGTGATGATGGATGATGGATGGTGGAGTCTTCTAGGCATGATGATGGATGATGGAGAGTGGAGACTTCTAGGCGTGATGGTGGATGGTGGAATCTTCTAGGCGTGATGATGGATGATGGATGGTGGAGTCTTCTAGGCGTGATGATGGATGGTGGAGAGTGGAGACTTCTAGAGGTGATGATGGATGGTGGAGTCTTCTAGGCGTGATGATGGATGGTGGAGAGTGGAGACTTCTAGAGGTGATGATGGATGGTGGAGTCTTCTAGGCGTGATGATGGATGATGGAGAGTGGAGACTTCCAGGCGTGATGGTGGATGGTGGAGAGTGGAGTCTTCTAGGCATGATGATGGAAGGTAGAGAGTGGAGTCTTCTAGGTGTGATGATGAATGGTGGAGAGTGGAGACTTCTAGGCGTGATGATGGAAGGTGGAGAGTGGAGTCTTCTAGGAGTGATGATGAATGGTGGAGAGTAGAGACTTCTAGGCGTGATGATGGAAGGTGGAGAGTGGAGTCTTCTAGGTGTGATGATGAATGGTGGAGAGTGGAGACTTCTAGGCGTGATGATGGATGGTGGAGAGTGGAGTCTTATAGGCATGATGATGGAAGGTGGAGAGTGGAGTCTTCTAGGCGTGATGATGAATGGTGGAGAGTGGAGACTTCTAGGCGTGATGATGGATGGTGGAGAGTGGAGTCTTCTAGAAGTGATGATGAATGGTGGAGAGTGGAGACTTCTAGGCGTGATGATGGATGATGGAGAGTGGAGTCTTCTAGAGGTGATGGTGGATGGTAGAGAGTGGAGTCTTCTAGAGGTGATGTTGGATGGTGGAGAGTGGAGACTTCTAGGCGTGATGATGGATGATGAATCTTGGAGAGTGGGCGTTGTGTAGTGGAAGCAGGAGAATGGGAAGCCCAGGAAGTCACAGTGCTTCACCAGAGGAGACAAATTTGCGCGAAATCAGGGCTGAGAGGCCTGACTAGTGTTTGGCTCTGAATTCCACCTCGGGGAGTAATTGATTAGAGTCGGAACGCTGTATGGATTCTGCAGGAGACGTTGGAAGATGTTAAGATTTACTGCAAACTCTGGGTTGATGATATGGCATCAGTACACACGAAGGAAATACGGATGCATTTCATGTAGAATTCTAGCTCGCTTATGAAGTTATTAGTACTCGAGCAATTCCTGGATGGATTTTGAGGCACATAGAGATACAAGTACATAAGAAAGTAAGCTTTGATAATAGGGCCTCTGCGAAATGGAGGACGGAAGAAGAAGATAAAATGTGACAAATCTACCTAATTGACTGAGTTTATTTGTATTGGAAATAGGATGTGTTTGTTAGGTTTTACAGATGCTCAAATACGAAATCCATCTGATGTGTGAGGTTAGTAGCATTTGTAATACGCTTGTTAAGGTATTGGATTTGCAGAGACACTACAGATTCTGATTTGAACAAGGCACCTCTCTAAATGGTGAAAACGTGTTTGACTTAGAAATATACCTGAAGCTTTACTAATAAACACCGGAACACACGTGTTTAGGGCGGACATATGCCTATACACACAACATTATTTCTTCTGATCGGCAGGGAAACTATTCTGGACCTATGAACGAAATAGCAAGGCATCGGAAACCCTGCTGAGCAACACACGTCAGTTTAGAAAAAAAATAATTCTAAAGCGGTTAATACCGTGAAACATTAAAAGTCACACATGAACATGACTTTTCACTTCTAATCTATGTGAAGCAAACAACTCCACAGGTCCTCCGGCTTTACACATTGATGAAATGGGCTGCTTGTTCTACAAGTCCGATTTTCTTTGCATGAAATTTCCTGTTCCTACCCAGGTGTGAAATTTGGCATTGAAGGAGGCAGCATGCACATGTAGACTGTGAGTTGACAACCTTTTTCGCACGTGGAAGTTTGTGTATCTGATGGTCTCAGCGCTGACGGCTGATTCACCGTGGATGAAGCAACGAGGATACGAGGATGTTGACTATGACCAAAGATTTGTTGACAATAATGTTTTGTAAAAATGAAGCACTTATTTTGCCTCTGCGTATCAGCTGAAGATTTACACTGCTTTTCCAAATACGTTTTAATGGTGAATGTGCGTGTGTGTGCGTGTGGAGAGAGAGAGAGAGAGAGAGAGAGAGAGAGAGAGAGAGAGAGAGAGAGAGAGAGAGAGAGAGAGGTTGGGGAAGGAACCATGAGTAATGTTGACCCAGCGGACCACGGCACCAATTATATTCCTGACCCCCCAAGTCACGTGATTCATGCTCTTAGGCCGAGCATGTTGACTCTTCATTGTTGAGTCTATTGATCAGTGGGGTCACAGCTTCTGCCGACCGCCCCTCCATAGAAAGCGCTCATTGAGATGAGGCGCTGGACGCCAGTGCATGCTGGGAGGCCCTGCCATGATCCTGCAGCCACAAAGGGGCTGAGTCTGCGTGCACTGGAACGGGTGTGGCAAAGCAAAGTCAGTTTTTAATGCCCGCCTGGAGCGATAAAATATTTCGATTGTAATTACATACAAAATACAGTGTGTGTGTGTGTGTGTGTGTGTGTGTGTGTGTGTGTGTGTGTGTGTGTGTGTGTGTGTGTGTGTGTGTGCGTGTGTGTGTGTGTGCGCGCGCGCAGGCAGGCAGGCAGACAGACACACAGATACATAGACAGACAGATACAAATAGAGAGGTTTATCGTTGTTTTGTTTGTTGTTTGTCTTTAAAGAGAATGCTACTGGCAAAGGAACAAATGCCCTAAGTTCAACCATAATGCAATAAAGTAAAAAATAAATATACCTTTCTTGATCCTCTGTCAAAGCAACGTCAAATTTCTTCTCGTGCTCCTTTTAAGTAGTTCTTTTGACTTGCAGTTCCCTGTGAAGACTCCTTCCTAGGAACATTTATTCTTTCTGTTTTTTCTTTTATCATATCTTACCCGTCTCCGTGTTCACAAGTGTCGTTGATTCGGTCAGCGACCTCGAGCTGCGCCTTGTTCCGCTTGTGTCAGTGTCAACAACGCTCATGAAGCAGAACATTGTTAGAAGACAAATACTTCATGAGTGCCAGAGATGGTTGAAGTGCGA
The DNA here is from genome assembly GCA_034096865.1 of Theodoxus fluviatilis. Taxonomy (NCBI): domain Eukaryota; kingdom Metazoa; phylum Mollusca; class Gastropoda; order Cycloneritida; family Neritidae; genus Theodoxus; species Theodoxus fluviatilis. The sequence goes on along the minus strand of JAWQFJ010007035.1, from coordinate 8,105 downwards.
AGGATGCGACATGTTCTGGCAAAACCTGGATAAACTCGCTGATGCAAGTTTGCTGTGAGGCTCAGAAAGAGTGATTTAGGTCCACCTCTGGTGAAATGAGTTTCTCACAATTTCCTAAGGAAAGAAACGATTATTTATCACATATTGATTAGATGTTTATCATTTCCACGTGGAAATAGAAATTGAAACTTTTTTCATTAGTCACAGTGTTAGTTTCCTCTAATGTTTTACATGCATTATGTTGCATTAATTCAATTTTAAAAATTATTTTCCTCAAAAATGTTTTTATCAAACCAATACTCTTGATGTGTCATAACATAATCATTTTTCAAGATACTGTAAGAGATTAAGTATCAAATGAGAGGAAATCTATTATTTTCCACCTCAGTGTGTTTTTCAAAACCTTTAAAAAATCAACCTAACCTTGGTTTGCCAGAAAAGGTCAAATATGGTTTTCCCACATTCAGATCTCCAGCACTTGTCCTCCCCACCTTCACATTATGAATGAGAGAAGCGTGCGAGGACACAAACGCACGCGGGTATTTTTTTGGTCTTCATCTGGGTCACACATGAACTCACGCTCAAGCAGCTCCAGGGTGCCGTGGAAAATTCCTCCGTGTGTGTATGGCGTGACTGGCCAAAATACCGTTCTGAGACATCATTAATGTCACATCGAGGTCGTTCCCTTGCTAGGAATTCTTGTGAGTCGTGCCCGCGGAGTAATGGAGTTTGTCTCCAGCAGAAAGTCCAGCATCGCGTGTTGATGTGGCAAGGCTACTCCGTCAGCGTCAGGACTGACAACGGGGGGAACTTCACCAGAAGTTGGTGTCCCGACCTTTTCACACGGACACGAAGCGTCCCCTCTCACCAGAGTTGACATTCTTCCACAAAGTAAGTACTGACTTCGCAACATTTGTTGTGGACATGAAGCGAAATTACACTGCCTCATTTCATGCAATGGGTGTTTTTCTAAGGTGAATTCCTTTTCAATCATAATGAGAATCTCTCATTTGATGAGCTTATGATTATTATGATGTATCTATGATGCGAAGTCTCTTCATTTCTATATATAAAAGTACCTTTCGTATTAATTCGTAGCTAATATTTTTTATCCCTGGTGCTGCAAAAGAAATTTGACAAGAATACATATGCAGACGTTACTGAAACCCTAGTTGTGCCACTTACATAATGAAATAAGTGTATATGCAACCATGCTTTCGATATTTGAATTATGATACATATACTTTTTGTGCATTAGTTGAAAGTAACAAACAGACTTCATCGTCGGAGTGTTTCAAAAATACGTGTTCGCTGAGGAGGCAAAAGTACGTTCATGCTTTGCACATTGATTGTCTTGTGATTTTTGTACATGCATGAAATGCACGAATTTGTGGAAAAACGTGCATTTTCGTATCGCGGCTTTTTACTTTCTGTCTAAAATATCAATAGGGTTTGTACGACGCTCGCACTTTCTTTCAATATGAGGGACTGTCTCCAGCACTTTCACAAGTAAGTTGTACGACGCTCAAACATTTCTCGCGGTTGATGCCCGTGATGAAGGGCCATGGGTTTGGCAAAGGCGGCCTGAGAATTCAGTGTGAGCGTGAGCCACTGAGGCCAGTGCGGGGAGGCTGACCCCCCTCTTTGGAGGGAGGGGCTGGGGTTGGGGACCTCAGCGTTTCGGCTGCATCCAGAGAAGGCGGCAGTCTGGCACCGCCTGTCTCTCACACAGAAAATCAATTCTGGTCTTCCTCCTCCATCGCTGTCTGTCTGCAGCCTCCACGCCCCATCTCCTCCCTCCCCGTGTTCCTCCTTCTTTCAATCCCTGACCTGTCTTTTTTCCAACCGTCCCCCCATCCTTCCTCTCTCTCTCTCTCTCTCTCTCTCTCTCTCTCTCCTCTGTCTCCTCTCTCTCCTCTCTCTCCTCTCTCTCTCTCTCTCTCTCTCTCTCTCTCTCTGTGTGTGTGTGTGACTGAGCCGTTTGAGAGTATCCGGAGACTTTAACAGGGCTGTAAATTGAGTCCAATACTTTTTTCTCTTTTAATCAATTATATTGCAAAAAAGGTAATCCAGAATGGTAAGCATGGGATTCAGCTTATCCCTGACCCGGTTTCAATATATCTGCTATTGTATGCTGACGATGTAGCGCTGATTTCAGACACTGTGGTTGGACTACAGAATCAGTTGGATACTTTGAGAAGGGAAGCGGACAATGTTGGTCTTGAGGTGAATGTGAATAAGTCAAAGGTAATGGTTTTCCGTAACGGAGGTTTCTTATCTGAACATGAGAAATGGCATCTTGGTAAAGACAGATTGGAGGTGGTAAATGAGTACAGATACCTCGGGGCATTGTTTACGACAAGACTGTCATGCCACTTACTGCACCGCGATCTGGCACAGAGAGCAAGGGTTGGTATGTTTCAAGTTATAAAATGCTGTGCATGGCTTGGTTATGCTACGGCCAGTATGTTTTTTAAGCTCTTTAATGCTCAAGTGCTACCCATTTTGCTATATTTCTCTGAGCTGTGGGGTATGTATAATTGCTCTGCAATCGAAATGATTCATCTTCAAGCGTTGAAAAACTTCATGCATGTACCTGTAATAACCCCCAATTTGATCATCTATGGCGAATCTGGAAGGTACCCATTGTACATTAATTTTACGATCCGATCTATTAGATACTGGCTGAGAATTCTGAGAATGGACTCGAGCCGATTACCACGAAAAGTGTACAATATGATGTTGTATTGCTCTGTAACAGAAAATTGGGCGTACAGTGTGAAGCATTTGTTGGAGAAGCATAATTTCAATCATGCGTGGGAAGTACAAGTAGTAGAGAATGAAAGGTCTTTTTTGAGATCATTAAAGGAAAGTCTCATTACGGAGTACACTACTAATTGGCGAGAGGGGTTGAATCGCAGTGACAGGTATTCCTTCTACAGAATGTTCAAACAAGAATTTTGTCGAGAGACCTATCTGCAAACCATTGACAAAAAGATATTTCGAGATACATATATTCGTTTTCGATGCGGATTATCATATTTATTTACCCACCAGAATCGATTTAAAGATCAATCTTCATCAGTGTCTACTTGTCCAGCCTGTTATGAAGTTGAAGAAACAGAAGAACACTTCCTGCTAGAATGTCCAGTTTATGCTGATCTGCGACAGATGTACATATATGATGTGATTGAACCCCACGAAACTGTCAATATTAAGAACCTGCTGTCTATACAAGATATAAAAATGATAAAATCAATAACACGGTACCTGCACCATGCAATTCAAAGGAGACACGAGGCTGTGAAAATTGCGTCAACCGAAGTTTTCTATTTGTAATGTTGTGATGGGCCGGTGGCCTGAGCAAATAAACTCGTTCGTTCGTTCGTTCGTTCGTTCGTTCTCTCTCTCTCTGTGTCTCTCTTTCCCTGGCTGCACGCCATAAACACCTCAAAAGTGATAGGATTATCTTCCTAGATTTCAGAAAAGAATTTGACATGGTACATAAAGGCATATTATTGGATAAACTGGCTCTTTATTTTCATGGTCACACGACTGTGAAGTTTTTTTTTCCAGTCATACCTGAATAATCTACAACGATGTGTCCAATTCGATGGGCACGTTTCCACGTATGGTATTCTAAAAGCGGGTGTCCCACAGGGTTCTGTACTAGGTCCCCTTTTATTCTGCTTATTTATAAATGACCTACCCTTGCATATCACAGACAGAAAGGTCTCATGTAACATGTTTGCAGATGATACAACGCTATCTACCTCGGACAGTTCAACTAAAGCTGTGGCAGATAAACTCCAAAAGAGTCTTGATTAAATAATATTATGTTGCTGGTGTCTTTCAAACCATATGGTCCTGAACCCATCCAAAACCAAATATACGGTGATAACCATAAGGCAAGAACATCAACTACATCCTCTGTCACTCCACTTGATGCAGAGCCGATAGAAAAGGTGAAAGAACACAAAGTGCTTGGGGTGATGATTGACGAACAGTTAGACTGGAACTCACACATAAATCGGATGTGCAAAAGTATTTCAAGCAATCTCTTTCTACTGTCAAAGCTGAGGGACTTTGTAGACTCGGAAATCTGCCAAATCTTTTTCAGTGCCCACATCTATCACACATCAATTACGCATGAACATTGTGGGATAACTGAAGTGAAGATAATTTGAAGAGAGTTAATTCATTATATAGAAGAGCTTCTAAGCTTATGATCCCAAATAAATCTCTCAGCACTAACAAGAAAATGGAAATGCTTGACATTTTGCCTCTCCATAAGCATCTGCAGCTTAATAAGTGTGTGCTTGGGAAAAAGGTAAAAGATGGTCGAGCACCAGGTTATCTGACCAAACTATTTAAGCAGTCATCATTCAGAGGACATGACAAATTTATCCTGCCTCACCCTCGCATCGATTTGTTCTAATCGAGCTTATCTTACTCTGCGGCGACTCTGTGGAAGTTACTGCCTGATGACAGAAAATGTATCAAGTTTTTGCCAATTTGTTCAGAAACAAAGTATGCACAATTCTCAGAAATCATCCTACAATAGTTTTCCACGCTTTCATCTGATGTCTAGACTGTGCGATGGCTAAATGTGTGCCCTTTGTCCATTCTTAACCCCTGGCTGAGCTATTGGAGGGGTTCCGGCTGATTGGGGGTGGGGGAGTAGGGGAGGGAGAGTACATCAAGAGGCTTTGGCCTACATGTATGTTATTTGATTTTAACATTTGGATAATTAGAAAATTAATTTCATGTATATGTCATTGTAGTTACGTTAAGTTTCATATTTGAATGTTCTTTCTCTGGTACACTATCTATACCCACTTTAGTATGTTTCAGAAATTGTAGGTGTATAATTCTAGCTACAATTAGACTCTCTCTCTCTCTCATCCCTCTCTCTCTCTCTCTCTCTCTCTCTCTCTCTCTCTCTCTCTCTCTCTCTCTCTCTCTTTCTCTCTCGTTCTCTCTCTTTCTGTCTCTCTCTGTCTCTCTCTCTGTCTCTGTCTCTCTGTGTCTCTCTCTCTCTCTGTCTGTCTCTCTCTGTCTTTCTCTCTGTCTCTGTCTGTCTGTCTCTCTCTCTGTCTCTCTCTCTCTCTTTCTCTCTCGTTCTCTCGCTCTCGTTTCACTTCTTCATCCTTCTGTGACACTATGTAATTCTATCATGGCCCAGCCCATGTCTTGCGTTCTTACTTCTCTCTATCTGTAGGTCTGTCTTCATCTATCCCCGTATCCAACCACCTCTCCATCACGGCATAGTTGTATCTCTCTCTCTCTCTCTCTCTCTCTCTCTCTCTCTCTCGCTCTCTCATTCTTCTCATCATTCTAACTAGCCTTTCCTCCTCTGTCCTCTTTTGCTATACTCCATCAATGCTGTCGTCTTTTCTCCTTCTACATTTTCTCTCCATCTCCAGCAAAACTCATGTCCCTCCACACTTTCGCTTTCTCTTCTTTCTACCATCAATTAACATCACACAGGAATTGACTATCCTGGAGATCCAGTGGAAGGGGTGTGTTGTTAGGTTACTCTTGTTGCATATCTTTTTCTTGCTGATGAATAAATGACGATTGATTACATTGCTTCACACAGTGTGCTCCTTTGCATAGTAAATGCTCCGCGTGGTTGACAGAAAAACTTTCTGCCGAATGATAGGAACTTTCCTCAAGTCCACTCAACATACACCAACAGTTCCTGGATGAAAATGGAAGCTACAGAGAAGTCAAAGTCAATGAAATGTCTGCAATTTTGTTGGGGAACATAGTTATCTTTAAACATGTGATTTGAAAGAAAAAGGCTGACAATTTTTTAATGATGTATTAACAGAAAAGCATTTGATGTTGAAAATGCTTTCACGTCATGTATGAAGAAAGCAGAAACTGTTGTTCATTTCATTCCCTCCATAGAAAATTAACTATTCGAAAAGTAATCAATTGAGTAATTTAAGGTTCTCACTCTGGAAACGGTAAGAATCTATTAGAAAAGCATGCACCCATGATTCCGTCAGTCTGTTTGCCTGTCAGTTTGTGCGAGGGTGTCCGTGTGTCCCTCAGTCTGCCTTCCTTATGTATCCAGCCGAGTCCTAAAGTATAGGGCTTTCCAATCTTCCCCGCCTTCTGTCTTCCCACTCTCTACCTCTCCGCCATTGTCCCTTTGATGCGAGGCTTTCCTCTTGTGCCACGTCCAGTCTTGCACACAGAAAAATGCCCGGATCACACAGCCAACGTAGCATTTCCAGCTCCTCCTTCATCGTGAAATTCGCATTTCCTCGTCCTCTTCATCCCTCTCTCTTCTTCTTCTTCTTCTCCTCCTCCTCCTCCTCCTCTTCCTCCTCCTCTTCCTCCTCCTTCCTTCTCTCCTCTCTTCCTCTCTCCTCCTCCTCCTCCTCCTCCTCTTCCTCCTCCCTCCTCCTCCTCCTCCTCCTCCTCCTCCTTCCCTCCTCCTTCCTCCTCCTCTCTCCTCCTCCTCCCTCCTCCCTCCTCCTCCTCCTCCTCCTCCTCCTCCTCCTCCTCCTCCTCCTCCTCCTCCTCCTCCTCCTCCTCCTCCTCCCTCCTCCCTCCTCTTCCTCCTCCTCCACCTCCTCCTCCTCCTCCGCCTCTTTCTTCTTTTCTTCTTCTTCTTCTTCTTCTTCCTTCTTCTTCTCTCTCCTCCTCCTCCTCCTCTCCTGCTCCTCCTTCCTCATCCTCTCCTCCTCCTCCTGCTGCTGCTGCTGCTGCTGCTTCTCTTCTTCTTCTTCTTTTCTTCTTCTTCTTCTTTTCTTCTTCTGCTGCTGCTGCTGCTGCTGCTGCTTCTCCTTCTTCTCCTTCTTCTTCTTCTTCTTCTTCTTCTGCTGCCTTCTTCTTCTTCTTCTTCTTCTTCTTCTTCTTCTGCTGCTTCTTCTTCTTCTTCTTCTTCTTCTTCTTCTTCTTCTTCTTCTTCTTCTTCTTCTTCTTCTTCTTCTTCTTCTTCTTCCTCTTCCTCTTCCTCTCCTCCTCTTCCTCTTCCTCTTCCTCTTCCTCTTCCTCTTCCTCTTCCTCTTCCTCTTCCTCTTCCTCTTCCTCTTCCTCTTCCTCTTCCTCCTCCTCCTCCTCCTACTACTACTACTACTACTACTACTATACTACTACTACTACTTCTACTACTACTACTACTACTACTATACTACTACTACTATTTCTTTTTCTTCTTCTTCGTCGTCGTCGTCGTCTTCATCCTTATCCATCGCAGGCTGATCTTATCCTACTCTGCACTCAGTCATTTATCTGCCCTCCACCCATCCTTCTCGCCCACCCACATCCCGCGTTATCCACCTATCCCTCCTCCCTGTTATCTCCACACACACACACCCCTTACCACCCTCACCCCCCACCGTCTCATCCCCACCGTCTCATCCCCACCCTCTCCCGTATCTGGTCTTTCACCCCTGGACTACCCCGTGCCACTGAGAGGGAATCCTGTGTGGGCAGCAGTCACTGATGAGAACAAAATGGAGCTTGCCGCAGGTTCAGCTTGATTCATGAATATTTATCAGTCTCCTCTGTCACGCGTGCAACGTCACTACCGCTTGTCCCAGCCAGGAGGTGGTGCCTCGTACCCAGCCTGCACGCGCCCAGGAACTCATTTGCATATGGCGTTGGTGAAAGCGATCTCCCTCGGTGGCCAAGACAACGAAAAACCAAGATGTGCGGCATCCATGAATCAGTGTTGTGTCCCCTTGGGGGGGGGGGTGGGGGGGGGGGGGGGGGGGGGGGGGCGAGAGGAGAGTGAGAGAGAGAGAGAGGAGAGAAAGACAGAGAGAGAAAAAGTGATAGAGAAAGATGGGTGTGAAAAAAGAAAGATGGGGGAAGGGAGAGAGAGGTAGGGAGAATAGAGAGGGAGGTAGGAGAGAAAGAAAGAGAGAGAGAGAGAGAGAGAGAGAGAGAGAGAGAGAGAGAGAGGAGAGAGAGAGAGAGAGAGGGGAGGGGGGAGAATAGAGATAGAGGAAGGAGAGAAAGAGAGAGAGATAGAGAGAGAGAGAGGTAGAGAGGTGGGGTGGAGAATAGAGAGAGAGGGAGGTAGGAGAGAGAGAGAGAGAGAGAGAGAGAGAGAGAGAGAGAGAGAGAGAGAGAGAGAGAGA
>JAWQFJ010007034.1:20000-25237 GCA_034096865.1 Theodoxus fluviatilis | reverse complement strand
AGGGCTTATCTCATCCGTGTTCCGAAAGTCTTTATGAAGAAAACTTCCTTCTGTCCTATCGGCTGCAACTATGATTATAGTTTAATAGATTTTGAATCATATTCCAGTTAATGTGCAATATATGCTAATATTCCCTTTGTGTCTATTTATTTGGGCAGCCAGCTCATCCGATTCAGTCTATTGGTAGCTTGTTTCATTACTTAAGAGAGTCGTGTAGTTAATAATCCCTTGGACTGGTGACGTAAGAAATGAAGTAACCCGCGGGCCGACAAGTCAACTGACCCATTGATGTCAGTCGCACAACCACGGCGTCTGTGTCGCAATCTATCAAGACTAGTCACTAATCACCAAGCCATATCAGACTGCTATCGAATGACCTCTCTGAAACTTACATAGAACCCGCTCATTAGGGATGACATATTGCCTTGCATACTTTGATTCCTTCATCTCAAGACAAGATACATCGAGTAAGGCATGACAAGAGAACAGAGGAGGAAATGGTACCTCAAACAGAAACGTGTCGCGGCTCATCACTGCGGAGAATTCATTTACAAACAAATTACGCATTATATTACATTTTCTAAGTTATGCAAAGAACGGTAAATAAGTCACACTATGAATTAATTGATACAGTATGTCGCGTTTATCAACTGCTCAAAGTATTCATTTACGCACAGTTTATGGGGAAAAACAACATTGGTTTAAGTTACACAAAGCTTTGTAGTCCAACTATAAGAACCAAATTTGTGGATTGGTGAGTGGTGGTGAGATAAGTTGACAGAGAGGGGCTGAGCCCCCAAAAAGGGGTTAAAGGATGAATGGCTGATGGGTTAATGGGAGTTGATGATTGGGGATAGTCAGGCTAGTGATTTGCAAAAAAAATGTACATCGATAGTTGGCTGGCGGTTATGAAGAAAATACACTCGCAGAACATAGGAGCTAGACGGCTGCGAGACAGCAGGTGGGTGGTTTGAATGAATCACATTCAATTGGGTTTATCGGTGGGTGGGTGGGGGGGGGGGTGGGAGGCAATGAAATTGAGATGGGATAGGATCAGTCGGGGTGCTATGGAGACATATACAGCGCTGGGACTACTGCCCGCTATGCACGCAGACTACAGCGTCGACACTTTGCTACGCAGGCTGCCACCGCGTAAGGGATCCGGTGTCGAACTGACACTTACCCTTTTTAATGTGGAGGCCTGACTGAAGATCTGTGCGGGTAATTAATCGCTCCATTAGGGAGTAGCACTAGACAGGAGGAAAGTTTGACAGTATCTTGTCCTAGGACAATGCGAAGACTCAAAGATTTGTTAAGTATAGGTAATGACTGCGTGAAAAACCTAATTGATGGAGAGATAAATGCCAAGTTAGGATGTTGATTATAAAAGAACGGGTAGCACAGCCTAGTAGATTTATTTTGAGGAGCGACACGTTGTGATCGGCCCAGAGGAAAAAGGGGCCCTACGAGACGAAAGAATGGCAATTGGTGTCGAAATAACGAACTTACGAAACCAGAAGATCCAATCCACATGCGGGGACGTATGTGATATTGTCTTCATGCTTTATGGCAAGACTATCACTGCCATAACTCAAGGACATGGTTTCTTTTTAACACAAATAGACGAGATGCGCGCGTTGATTATGAAAAAATGGTTTGTTTGGCCTGCCTTCTGGATACCGTCAGTAAAATGAACATCTGTTTGGGATGGCAGAGTACCTAAATCTCTGCCGTGGTTTTAAGTCATTATAGACGCACGACGTTTCTTCAACATTTGTGTTCATTACCGCACGCCGTTTGGTGTAGCAACAAGCAGTCTGACTGCGTCAGATGAAGTTCCGGTACGTGACCGAGTGCGATCAGTGTTGGTTTCCTCGTGTATTTACTGTGAGGCAGATAGAATCCATTGGTCGATGGCTCCACAACCTTCATTATAGCAAAGTTGCTCAATCACCATTGTGTGAAAGGACACAAAACTCAGGTTGGCAATGCCCTAATTAAAATAAGTCCTTTTAAAGAAATGCACTAACTTTTCATGCTCTATACTGCAAGGGAACAAAGAAAAAGAATGTCTTATTATAGATGCTAGCATTTTAATGTTCATTTTAACCAAACTATTGAGGATTACTGTTCCTGGACGTCTGACGTTGCTCGGGCAGGGTCATTCTGCATCTGCTGTCTCTATCTTGATTCTGCAGAAGACCAACCCTTGAGGTCGACGGTTGTCTGTGGCACTCGTAAAGAAAGCAGAACTTGTTTTACGAGCGCCACGCTTGTTTAAAAGCGCGCGCAGCTATCTGCCTTGAAAAGGCACCGTGAAAAGTGAGATAGGCATTTAGTGGAGTTCCTTTCCTGGTGGAAATAGCTCCGTCCATAAAATGAATGGGATTGCGCGTTTATTGAGCTTCGGCAGGAATGTTAAGCTCTTGTAAGGAGCAGATGTAGAAAATGGCGGTAAATATTATGTGGTGTCGGAGAAAAGCTCTCAATGGGAAACTGGGTGCGACATACTGCTGCCGCAATCACGAAATCCTCGTCGCAATTTTAAGACCAGTGTGGAATTTTGGAATCTCGTCTTGGCGGCTCAGCCGAAGAATACATTGATGGATATGGAGGAGGTATTAGGATACTTTAGTAAATGAGCAACCTAAAAGAAAGTTGGGGGGATTTCTTTTGATAACAACAGAAATAAATGGGTTTTGCCACTGGAAAACAAGCATATATACTTCAGTTATATTAGTCGCCTCTGGAACCCATTCCTGAATAGAAAATGTTGCATTCACTGTCTGAATATTTAATTTTAAAAACAAATTTTAAAACCACTTCACAGCTTGATAAATACATGTCTGCATTGCTGCACAGTGAAAACAGTTCCCTTTGCATTTCGCACTTCTAGAAAAGTCGCTGCCTTTGCATGATTGCTCTGTGATTTCCCCATGGAATCTTGATAGTAGATTATCCTGCAGGTTCTTGTGATGTTAATCTTCGTAGATTTCTTCTATTTGTCTACCCACATTAGTATCAGTTATAGACGCACGTGTTGTCAAAACATTATAGACGATCCATTGTTGGTGCATCGGTACACATTTCCGAGCCGCGGACGATTTCGTTAAAAAAAGGGCTAGTGTCCCCCCCCCCCCCCCCCCCCCCCCCCCCCCCCCCCCCCCGCTCCCCCCAAAAGGCGTTTCGTACGGAGTGGACGAATGATGTCCGTATTTGGAACGTTTTTGGTAGAGATGTATTTGGTAGTATGTGACAGACCGACAGAAGGTTGGACTAACAAAGTATTGGCGGACAGATAAAGATAGGCAGGGAGACATGCAATCAAATACCTACACCTTTGTATACACAGCATCGACCCTGGCAATAAGCACGCCTGCATGCTCGCGTATGCACGCACTCGCTATATCCTGTGCACGCACACACATGCGCACACACATGCGCACGCACGCAAACACACACACACACGCACACACACACACACATACAAACACACACAGAGAGAAAAACAAAAACACCGAAGCACACGCACACCAGTGTATGCATGAATGCATACGCATACATCGACATACGGGTGCGGATGAAGATCCACACAGAAACTGACAGGTGGATGGAAAGAGGTGGCGCGGATGAGCGGATGAGTGGAAGAGACCGTAAAAGTGTCAAATGATGACACGCAAAGCTGCAGAATCAGACTGCAGAGGGAAGATGGCAGGAGGTGGGCAGGTGAGAAGACAGAGTCACACCCAGGGCGCCACTTAGGCAAGCTGTGCTATCTGGCAAGTTCGATCAATCATCCCTGACTATCCAAACCCTGGCCCTCCAGTGAGGCAACAACGACTCCCTTATCGCGAGGATGCCTCGCTTCGTTTAACCCTTTGCCTCCCGCTTTCCGAGACACCAGCGAGGTGACTCGAATCAACAGTCGCTAAAGTCCGTGCCAACAATCGCTACTGGGCTGGCGCTCTAGCCCATTTCGCAGAGATAACCTTTAATTGGTCTATTCTGCCGCCCTAGATGCCGCGCTGCCGATACCGGGTGGGCGGCAGCGCCGACGAATGGGTACCCAGTGTTCCTGCCACCCGGAATTAGCACCTGGTGGAAAGCGCGGCCTCTTGACTTCCGCCATTATGGCCCACCGGGGATGCTCGGGATGGAGGGATGAGGGTGAGTTGTGGAGAGGGGATAGTGAGGGGGTGATGGCTGCTGCAGAAAAAAGGGTTGAAGGGAGTGGGTGTCAAAGAGGTATTTCTGGAGGGGGTGAGAAGGAAGATGAGTGAATAGAATGTGAATATTGACAGCTCTTGCATGAGTGATGGGGACTTCACTGAGGAAGGGAAGGAAAAGAGATGGGGTAAGGGTTGGGGTAAGGGGGAGGGTAAGGGTTGGGGTTAGGGGTAGGGTAAGGCGAGGTTCGGGGTATGGGGTCAAGGAGGGAGTAATTTGGAGAGCGAGGCAGGGTGAGGAGGAAGAACACAAGGAAAGAATGACGGTGTTGACAGCTTTAAGTGCATCTCTCCGACAGGACTTGTGTTAGTGATAGCTTGGTGCGGTTGTTCCCCTTTCTCTCCCTCTCCTGGCGTGCAGAGTTGGCGATTGGTGGCCATGCTACTGTTGCCTGTGGCTGGACTTTGTGTATCGTTGCTTTAGTGATCGTTACTCCTTTCATTAGCTTTTCTCTGTCGTTCGCATTTTTGTTATTCGGGCACACTCTGATTTAAAGTATTTGTCCCTTCTAGCTTTACAATGTAGAACACAAAACGTATTGAAGTAGACACAACAGTATTTTATGTACACGTAACCATTTTGTTTTGTTTTTTGTTTTTTGTCTACTCAACATCTAACTCGCTCATATGGCTCCGAAGAGGCCCGAGTATGAGTTTAAGCAATAACGAATGCTGAAAAGCGTTCACGAGACAAAATGCACATACGACTGATGGTCATTTTGATTTTTTTTTCTTTTATCAAAATACAATCTCTGGCTTAATTCAAACTGCTAAATAAGTTCGTCACGCACCTATGTCACTGTAAAGTTAGTCTTACGCAATCGAACTGACTGCTGAAAGGAGATTGGTCAAATTAAGTTGCGGACGTGGAGCTTTAGAAAGATTCATATTTAATACACATTTTGAGGAGTGCGCGGGCAGTCTGCTTATCGAAAAGGAATAGATTGAAGTAGCCTGAATCATGATGAAGTACGCATGCCAACTACACCTTGAACCATCCAAAATTGTTTT
>JAWQFJ010007034.1:0-15000 GCA_034096865.1 Theodoxus fluviatilis | reverse complement strand
TCTTCTTCATTGTTTTCAAGCAACAGGCATACTTGTTCCACGACAATGGGTTTCGTTGGCACTTGGCAGCGACGAGAGAACAAAGTAGCATATGCTTATGACATTGAACCACAGCCTGTGTCAAACCTTTTGGGATACGGCTGTTTTCTCCAGGATTTATTTCTGCACATATTCCCAGTGTGTGTTTTGTCTACCTTTGCTTACCACTGTGTAATAGATTTATTGAGAAACGTACTTCAGTTTACGATCTTTCGTCCAGTAATGCAGACTGCAATGACTACGTACTTGTTCAAGTAATGATGTTTAATCAGGAAAGATTACCGTACCAGAGATGTGGTCTTAACTGCGAGAACTTTTTAAGTATGAAGTGGTCATACTAGACTCTTGATCATTATGATTACTAGAATGGTCTCATTGCTGCTACGGGCATTGTCATTACTGTCTTTGCTATTTTGCTGCGATTAACCAGGTTTTACTTTTTGTATTCTGAGGCATTTCTTCAAAAGATGCATACAAAAGGAAGAACTGGTTCGATTCTAAGATATAAAATCTCGACATTCGCTGTCAAAGTGTAAAGTCATATTTAAAATCTGGTATGCTATATCAGGTTCAATGGAAAAATCATTTTCAGTGCCGTTTCCACATTTCCATTTCACCATGTGTTGGGAGATTTTCGAATACCGGAGAACTGCTATTTTTAATACAAATTTTTCAAAAGCGAATTCCTATCGGACATCGTTTTTTGCACATTCCAACTCGGAATGGATGCATTTTGTGTGAATTTTTATTGTCTGCATTTTTAGGGCAGGCTACATCGTAGCCTGTTAACAATTTCCTCCGCTATTTCAGAGTTCAGGAGACGACTCAGTGGACGTATTTTATACGAAGTTCTTCTATCATTTCCTGTCATTTCCTAAGCATGAACATGCATGTAGTGGAGAAGCGCCATGCCTCATTACAAACATCGACGAGACAGTTGTATGTACATAAAATGCGGTCAATTAAATCCAATGCGCTTTGTGTGTTCGAGGGAGAGTAAATTAATTTAGCAGTAGAAGTAGTAGTAGTTTGCCATTTTGCATTTTGTGCATGCAAGATGCCACGTCCGCTGAAATGCAACGGTCTTGTGTGGACTTCGTGTAGCCGCACTTTGACATGTTACAGCTGTGTGATTTTGTGCCTTGTATGAAGAGCAAATTAATAAAATCGTGACATGGAAAGTTGCAGTAGTAATCTATCTTGTCTTTTGCTGATAATTGCTTTTATGATTATGCGATCATGTCCATGAGTGTTTCATGTTGCTTATGAAAAGTACTTTGTGCCTACGCACGCACAGTGAGAATACATAGAAAAGTACATACATCTAATGCATAGCAATGCTAATAGTATGGAATATAAAATGCACTACTCGGAGCATCTTTCATTGACATGAGAGGTTGTAAGAAGCCGATTTTCACAAGTTAAAACGTTTTCCGGGCTCGGTCTACGTAACTGCAGCCAGTCGATTAGGGCCCTCTGATAAAACTTTGTCTTAACCCAGGAGTGCGGCAGTTGTTATAGGTTTGGTCCCCAGTGTGGAAGTTTACCGATGACGTACCTGTTCAAGTGCCGTTCATGGATCGGGAGAATTTATCAATGATTCATTCATTTCAGCAAGAGGCTATCATCAACGCAGGCGTATGAGCTGTCAAACTGATTAGTAGGTGTTTGCAAATGGACTCGTTTGTAAACTGAAGCTTTACACGTCTGCCATCTTGCAATTAACGCATACATTCAATGGATAATATTGGTTCAAGGAAACCTCTACGGAGCTTCTTCTCATAGCGCATGAAAACAGGGATTCACCGCCATACAGCTGATTTCCCAGCTTGGATGAAGTAATCCCACACTTCTTTGAGCAATTAGATAGAAATGATGAAAACTAACTATTTTGAGCTTATCAAGAGGCGAGTGACCTGCATTCGTCAGAATTATTCGTTAGCTCGCTTCGAGTTGGTGGTTTTGTGAAAGCACTTTTGTAATGTATGGACTCTATTTCATTCAATCATTAGGATTACCCTGTACAGGAGAGTGACTCAATACTCGGTAAACATCGCTGCCTGGCACTTTTTAACTAAATGTTTTCGTCGGCTGACGATCCTGCGATCACATACTTTATTGCCCATGGATCTGTATACCTGGAAAGATTATTAGTAGTTTTTTATCACTCGGAGTACAGAAGTGCCTGACAAGGAAATGTAGGAATTACAGCAGGAGAGGTCTTGTGACGTCATGGCAGTCATGATGGAAACATTCTCATGACTGCAGTCAGTTGACACACCGTGTGGTTTCGAGGTAAAGTTAGTGAAAGGCAATCCAAATGAGATGCGTTTTGTTTCGAAAGGTGATAAAAGTAAAATGTTCAGAAACAAGCATTCAGAGCGAGCGCCTGAGTCGACATGTTCACGCAGGAGTAAAGCTGTGGTCTTTGCGGGCGCTCGCTGTGAGCGCTCGTCTCTGAACATTTTTTATCCCCTTCGAAACGAAACGCGCCTCAATTCTAGTGCCTTCAGCCAACTTTGCTAGCCTATTCTAGTCGTGGGTAACCTGCCTTAGCTGCAGTGATTTACGTGATCAATGGCCGTAAATAGCTTGTCGAGGTAATGAGGCCGTAAAACTTCATTTCCCTCTCTCCTTTGTCATTGGGTGCTGTGCTATGCATGGTAATTGAGCTTGACTATGCCCGCGCTGAATCTGAAAGAACACACGGCCGAGTTGCAATACGAAAGTATGAAAACTTTGTTGTGGTTACCTTTAAATGAGTGATAGCGAGAAGTTGATCTCCAAGTAGCTAGGAATGAACAGCGACGTGCACCACTCTACATCAAGACAGCACGTGTGTAGTTCACTTCATTTTAACGTCTGCTTGTGGTCTCTGAATGTGGAACACATACTCCGGCGTCATCAATAGTTTGACGTCATCTCTGTGTGGTACGCGTCATCAATAGTTTGACGTCATCAACGTCGTGGCGAATGATGACATTTCTCTTTCTGGTTGTAATTCCAAAACGACTTAACATAACTTCCAAAATGTAACTAATTGTTTCCCGGGTGAAATTCTGACTTTGCACCAAATGCAACCACAATCCGTTGTAACATTTCGAGTTATTCTGCCAGCTAACTAACGAACGAACAAACGAACTAATCGAAGGAAAATAATAACTTTCCTAGCGGTAACCTATAATCTTTGGCGGAAGTAATAGGATTTTGAAGAAGAAAAAAACTACTCTATTTCGCCACATATGAGGCGCATTGAACTATAAGGCGTGTATCCTTAGCGAGAAAATCACATGGGCTACGGACTGGCAACAGCGAATATATTGCAGAAAGACAGACGGACACATCTTCATTATCTACACATTGATCGGTACCATTACAGCCCATGATGGCAACATGTGCTGATAAATTCAAAGCAGCACGTGCGCTTGCAGCATGACGTAAGTGACATGATTTTCTGCCTCGAGCATGCGTATTTGGCCTCAAATAAGGCGCCACCACTTTAAGAGGAGTAGGGGTCACTATGAAGGATAAAACGCATCGGCGCATAATCCACAAAAACTGTAACTCTTTTCATGTTCACATAACAGTTTCGAACGTGATCAGATTTCACACTCATAAAATTCGATTGATTAAAGCAAAGATGTGCCGCTTTTTTTCTCACTCCTGTGAATTTTTGTGTGAGCGTTCCTTCTTTCTGAAATTTAAATCATTTGATGGAACAACAGCAATGGCAACGACAACAACAGCAACAACAACAGCAATGAAGTTCAGTCTTAAACTAGCGCCTATTTCGGCAGACTATATAAGCTCTCTCCAAACTTACAAGAACTCGATGAAAACGAAGCAAACAATAGACTTGTGGTAAATATGACGAGAAATGCACAGAAAAGGAGCACAAAACCAGGGGGAAATATTGAGAACCATACAGTTGAGTGAACGCGTACACACACACACACACATACACACACACACACACACACACACACACACACACACACACACACACACACACACACACACGCACACACACACACATTCACACACACACACATTCACACACACACACACACACACATACACACACACACATACATACACACACACACACACACACACACACACACACACACACATTCGCCCGAGCACTGATTCCCACGCAGAAACGCGTACACCTGCTGACGCTAGCCTACGCAGAAGAACACTCAATGAGTACGTCAATGATGAGCAACTCTCATGCAAAGGAAACAGAGACGCCACTCGTTGTATGCGTTTACAATTACTTCACTACAAATGTATGATGGATTCAACATCACATGAGACATTGTGCGTGAGAGCGACGTTTCTCAACAAACGAAAACCCAAACGACTTTGTAATTGAACATTTGCCCATTATGGCAGAGGCGGAAACAGCGTTGTTAGTATGCGGGCTGCAAAATGGAAAACGGGCGGTGAGTACATGGTTTAGAAAGAGAAGGCTGACGTTTATCACAGAACAATTTCTGTTGACGTGGGCTTCTTTTAAAAATCACTCCGTTTCATAGTGTTTTCCTTGCTGGGGCCATAAAGCTAATCTGAGGGTGTGGGGCGAAGAGAATTCGCATAGCGAGGATATTTTTGCCTTCAGTCATGGCCCATTTAAGTCGGCAAACGGCAGAAGGGTGCCAGAGTTGATGTCGTTGACTGCCTGCACCTCAGCCGCTAAATACGTTCCTGAAGATTAAAGTGAAATTATCTTCATAAACGATTACCGGCCTGCAAGCTCCACCTTGCCGAGAAGAGCGGTGGTGGGATGATGTGCAGTGGCGAGGGATGGAAAACCTCATAACTCCACAGCTTTATGACAACTGTTATCATCTTTGTAGCCGCCACTTCAAAGAAGACCGAGCTCCATCCTGCTCGGCCGCCACCCGATAAAACTCCCAGCATCTCCTTCAAGAAAGGGAGACAACTTCAGAGACATAACTGCGGGCGGGGAAGCCGTGGGTTTTGCTACCATGGCAACGAACTCCTGGATCTTCGCAGGCGAGGTGTAGGGACGGTGGGGGATCGCCACAATCGTCAAAATGGCCGACGGGAAGTCGTCATGGCCAGTAATGGCGCAGATCATAGGCAATGCGCCCTGATCAGCCATGCCATCATCAAAGCGTCCCATAGGAGTGTGAATGGGAAATGCGTCAGTTTGTAAAAGTATGGGCGCCGCCGCTTTGAGCGGATGGGCGGCGTGACGATGAAGGAATGGGAGGAGTAACAATGACTTGGTCCAACACTGAAGGCATGGAGGGATGACAGATGGGTGGACAGGTGACGAATTTAAAGGCTGCTGGTCAGATGATGGAAAGATTGCCCGGGTGAAATTGTATAGGAAACCACATACTGCTAATAAGCCGAAAACTATGTCTGGTTTGTTACTGAATTGTCGGCAAAACTTTTAAGGTATTGGCTTTTTAAAAATATGCGATTGCCTTATTTCCAATATCACTCACTTACACACAGCTGATTTGTTCAGCTGTATTGTGCGCAGATCAACTATTCAAACATGGCTCTCTCCGCCTTTGCGGAACCTGCCAGCCATTCGTCTGTCGTCAAAGCAACGAATGATTCAAACTCCACTTCGTCAGAGAACTTTGAACTTCGAATGCAAAATATCAGTTATCGATAAAGAGGTATTCAAAAGGCCACGATTATCAATCCATAAAGACTCCTGTTCAGAATTGTAGAGCTTGATTGACGATTTGGTCTATTTGTTACCTTACAATCTATGTGACCGTGGGGGGCTGTTGCAATGAATATGCAGCAACTTAAAGACTTCCTTCATCTTACAACACAGACTGATCAATTATCAAAAAGTCAAACGCCCAAGCTAGATTATTTATTATTTTTAAAAGTCACATGACATCAGAAGACACCTTGCAGCTTGCAAGCCAGAACTTGTACGAAACAAAGACAGCATTTGCCTGGCCTTGGTCCCTTTACTCTGGGTGGAGACGTTGGGCGCCTATGAAAAGAGGTGGAAACCAAACGGTTCCACATTTAACGCTCATGAGCCAGGGGTTGGGTTTGTCCAAATTGTTTCCTTGTCCACTCCTTAGTGTCGTCGCTTCATCTTCGTTCCTGTCTGCCTCTGCGTCTCTTCCCCTCCAGCTCTTTGAAAAAAGAGAGTTTGGAAGAGGAAAAAGTAAACAGATCTGAATAATATATTTTTACGTTTGAACCTTAGACCGTCGCTAAAGAAAGTGTTCACGCGCGTGAGAAATCTTCAAACTCGACATTTCTTCAGCAGGAGAGACTTATATCTGTGGCCGCGTGTGCATCAAATATTACAATGTCTACCGACGCAGTAACCTGTTTTACCAGATCGTTTCCGCTGTGATGATGAGTACTTATAGGATGCTCTTTGCCACCCACAAACAACAGCTGCTTGCCATTCCTTCCATTAGCCGACCCTTTCCAGCAACAGCCAAGACTGAAATGCAGCCTGTTGAAACATGGTTAGTATCTACATGGCAAAGGATTGATGTACGCGTGGGTGGGGAAGTGTTTTAAGTTTATTCAAGCTGCGTGCGAAATGAATAAGCATGCAAAATAAAACCTTATTGCGTGCATCCATAAAACATTAAAGGAGATTGAATACCTCCACGTTAATATCACGCCCACAAAGGTTTTCTTTTCGTACACAAAAACATGAGTTCTACTTTGGATCTGCATGGAAGGCGAGGCAAGAGTTGCAAAACATGCATTTATAATTGTTACATATCATGTATAACATCAGAAAACAATAAGCGTGGATGCTTCTGGCTTATACAAAACAGGATTCATCCTGATAAAAAAAAGGTTAAACCTTATTTAATAGCATGTATATGACATAGGCAGCTTGCCTCGGAGTTTCCATCCATACCGAAATGACCTCAGCGCAGTTCATGTCAGTGCTTTCATGTGTACGATTTGACATGTGGAAGCATGACGTGTTAAATCTAGCATCCTACTTTTCGGGCTCATACTTTTAACTGTAATGTGATGAAGTGTTTTGAAGGAATGTGTTTAGCACACACTCACAGTTCTGTACACTTGACATTTTGCACTCAATTCGGATCGATGTAGGAGATAAAACTAATGGAAGACAGAGATGAAAACCCACATTTTGGTGTGTTTGGGGAATTCTGCCTGGTCTCAGCTCGTCATCACTTCATCTTCCACGTACACCAGCAGCATTGGCAAAGTTGAAACCAATATGGCGTTACAGAAATATCACTCTCGCGTCGAAGATCATGCAGGCTCATGCGCACGCTGGCCATCTCCGTATTCTTGTATGCATGCGAGTCCTGGACACTCACATCTGAACTACCGAGGCGGATACAAGCCCTGGAAATGAGATGCTACCGCAAGATTCTGAACATCTCATATAAAGACCATGTCACGAATGAGGAAGTCAGCAACAGGATCAGGAGAGCAATTGGACAGTACGAAGACCTGCTGTCAATCGTGAAAAGCAGAAAGCTGAAGTGGTACGGTCACGTGTCAAGAGGCAGTGGGCTGGCCAAGACCATCCTGCAAGGTACCGTACCAGGTGGGAGAAGGAGAGGCAGGCAGAGAAAGAGGTGGGAAGACAACATCAAAGAGTGGACAGGCTTGACCTTTGCTGACTCACAGCGAGCCACAGAGGATAGAGCTCGATGGAGGAAGATTGTCCGAAAGTCATCAGTGGTGCCTCAACAACCCATCTCAGGGTTAAGAGACTGAACTGAACTGAACACCGTTGTCATGCTACCTGTCTGCTTTGTCCCGCCTCCCCTACTTACCTCCCCTGGCAGGCCTGACTTCAACTCAAAGGGAAAGCAAAAACTACAGAAAGTCGATCTCTGACCCTTCGTCAAGACAACGCCCTAGTAACTCCGACATCAAAACCTTTTACTGCCCCGCGCTTCCGAGTGAGTGACTGGCTACCAGCCACCAGGTCACGCCTGAGCTTCGCACCGAAGACTGAAGTTTCAGATTTCTTTGAACAGCTGTGGACAGGGGTATGAATACCCCGGCTACAAAATCGCCATGAGGCGCAGGAAAAATATTGTTGATGAGCAGTTTGCCTAGAGCCACAAACTGCCAGGTTGTGAGGCCTGCCTTCCATGGACGCTGGAATAATTGTCATTATACCAGGATGGGCCCAGCCCAACATCAAAGAGCCGCCATCAGGTCCCTTCAAAAGTTTGCTCACTGCGGGAGCAACGGGCCCGAAGGGATTTTGTTCCGCGTGGTTTATTTCTAGGGTATGAAATGCTCGTAAAAGGCAACTCGAAATCTCTACACTGCCCCGTCATGTAGGTAACTCCCATACACAGGCCTCTTCTTCCCTTCCCTTTGTTCTCGGCGTTTTATCTCCACAGTAACTGTATTTTCCCTGTTCCCAGCACTTTTGTTCATGTCCTGTGTCAACCCTTCGCAACAGACGGGATCCGTGCAGGCAACAGGGGCGGATTCCAGTGTCTTTTCACACTTCAAGCGTCTTGTGTGCTTATGCTTTCTCTATGAGGTTTATGCGCCTGCTTAATGGGGCCGTTAGGTTGTGCGTGCTTGTGTGTGTGTGTGTGTGTGTGTGTGTGTGTGTGTGTGTGTGTATGTGTGTGTGTGTGTATGTGTGTGTGGATGTGTGTGCGTGTGTGTCTCTGTGTGTGTGCGTGTGTGTGTGTGCGTGTGCGTGTGTGTGTGTGTGTGTGTGTGTGTCTGTGTGTGTGTGTCTGTGTGTGTGTGTGTGTCTGTCCGACTGTGTGCGTGTGTGAATAATTCTGTGGGCGAGTGAGCAAGTAGAATGGCTTGATGAAATAAGAACTGCAATTTTAATATTGCAAGATCTAGATGTTACCAAATACATATTTGTAACAAATGCATGATGCCGCTTTATTTCCTGCTAAATGTGAAAGAGAAAGTTGTTTATATCTAATGTAGAAATTGTCACATTCTAGAGAATGGTTTCTCATGCACAGATAATATAAATTGCTTCCTTTATATCAAACAGACATTGCGTCATGAGTAAAGCATCGATATACATGCATATTTTCCCCCGACAACGCTTATAGCACCGACCAGGGTACCTTGAAAATGCGAGTTCGGCCGACGTCGACCACGAATAAGAGGAATGTAAGTACGAGACATTTACCATGTGTTTAGCTACGACCACAACTTATAGAACAATCATTTTGTTTTAAACTCGGATTATTACTTCAATGCGTGTTTTAATTAACGACATTTTCACAAAAACCTTCAAAGTTATATCTTTCACCCTCGTGACTTTCACTCCTCTATTTATGTTCTCTCGATTTTGCTTTAAAAAAAAACAATTTTACTATTTTCAAAGAAGTGAGATGTAACTTTAAAACGCCACACTAAATGTGAACGACTTAAAAGGCTCATACCTCTTGATCTACTTGTCTACAATTCAAGTCTTCTTTCAGGCAAGAGGCACCGGTAGCTAAGGCTGAGGAGAAAATACAGAGCACTGCAATAGGCTCTGAGAAGGACGATGATGGATCCTATCAAAGAGGGGAACATGAAGTAGATAATTATGTGAGGGCTTCATGAATAAAGTTTTTAAAGAGAGATATATATATATATATATATATAAATATATTCCTCAAACTGTCCATAAGTTTGATAGTTATTAATCTCATGGCCCCATTTTCTCAAAAAGCTTTTGTTCAATCACCTTGAAAATTTACCCGCAGATTCCAAAAATGCATAGAGCACTTGTAAATTATGGATATTCAGATAAAGTGAACATGTTCTGAGCTACGAATGGTTTCTTTCAACACTTTAAGATACAGTTTCTGAAAAATATTGCATGTTTGAACATTTTTTTATTTCCAGATGTATTTTTCAAACATGCATCTATGATTCAATAAGACAAAAAAACAAAGTTTGAAGCAAATATCTTAACAGATGATGGAGAAGACTGGAATAAGAATGTTGATATTATTTATAGACACGTCGGCCATATTGATCACATGACCACAGCAAAGTCATTACTGACAAAAAGCATGGATGCGGACACATTAAATCGAAGAAATTGTAACCACATTAAATAAAATTATTTCTAACGTGTTAGCCAGTACTGTACGATGACATGCATCAAAGGTATTGGTTTATATATATATAGAACGAGGCATTGGTTCTCTATGGTTACTTATAATCCATGTACTGGATCTCAAACCGCTTTACACTTTGAATATATACCACAGCCTTAAAGTGTCTCATTTTAATTCCGATTTGATTGATCATATCCTCAGATACGTCGGCGCAATACGACAACTGAGTATAAAGTAAAACTGTTTAACATTGTACAGAAATATAATTTGACAGTAGAAACCCATTTCTGAAAGATATGAAGGAGATTTTCTGTGAATAGACAATATTCCCATTTAAACATTTCTGCCTATTCTGTAAATGTCGCTTTCCAGAAGAACGTTTACAAGATATTATTTTGCCATATGGCTCCTGGGTTGAGCATCGATACATTGTATTCGTCACAGCATGCAATACTTCAAGCAGAACACTTTTTGATTTCAAAAACAATCATAAGTAGGTTGATGTCAAGAGCGCATGATACACACGAGGAATATCAGAACATAAAACATGATGTTCACTTTGGATTATAAATGTTATCAGCATAGTTCTTTTATAGACTCATTGTTCGACGTTTACCTAATAAATAAGTAAAGTTGGAAGATATATTTTCGTTTAATCAAAGGCTTGAGAGAGAGGAGAGTAGAGGAGAGAGAGGAGAGTAGAGGAGAGAGAGGAGAGTAGAGGAGAGAGAGAGGTGTAAAGGAGAGAGAGAGAGAGAGAGAGAGAGAGAGAGAGAGAGAGAGAAAGAGAGTGAGAGAGAGAGAAAGAGAGTGAGAGAGAAAGAAAAAGAAAGAGAGAGAAATAGAAAGAGAGTGAGAGAGAAAGAAAAAGAAAGAGAGAGAAATAGAAAGAGAGAGAGACAGAGAGAATATCATGAAAGAAATTTCAGCTTGTGCTTTAAATGAATATATGTTAATTCTGACGCTGTACCAAGGAGAGGGTAAATTCGACGCCCAGAGCGATTTAACATTCGTATATTTGATAGTGTTGCGGAAAAAACCCGCATCAAATTTGCGCGCAGTGCTTCACTCCATGACAAACGTTTCTACACGCACCAGGGCACGTGCACGCACACGTAGGTGAACGCGAAAAAACCCTCTTGCTCAACACACATATGCGCGCAAACACACACACGCACACACATACACACACACATACACACACATACACATACAAACACGAACACACACACACACATACACATACATAAAGCACACACGCATACACAAATGTACACACACACGCACACATACACACACACTCACACACACACACACACACACACACACACACACACACACACACACACACACACACACACACACCTTTTTAACACCCCACCCGCTCCGCTTTTCTATGCACCACCCCTACCCTGCACTCAACCACACCTCATATACGCAGTGTCTGAAGATCAATGGGAGACCTGGTGCTAATTAACTGTGGGTTCCGCCAGGGTGACTGCGTGACGGCAGTACTTTGATCAGGGTCGAAGAGCCACGCGCAGATCCTAGCGCTCAATTACCGCAGTGTTTTTACCTGGGCAATCACGTCTCATCACGGATCAATCAACAGCCCGTTCCCCTGTAGTGATAGCCTCTCCATCGGCCATGGCAAACACGCGCGTCCTCTTGGGACCAAAACACTGAGGCTCTTGATGGAGCGCTTGTCGACATGGACTGGAAATAATCAAGCGGTTATCACACCACCCTGCTGTTCGCTTTGAATACACATACTCTCCCCGCAATCTGCAGGCTGGCAGAGCGAGGGGAGGGCGGGTTAATAAGCTTATTGATGTTACCGGGGTCATCAATTGCTGTCACGGGCCAATTAGATATATCACTGGTCGTTTCTGCACCGTTTACTGGAGCTCTGCGTGGCGCGGGGCGATCCTTCCTGATCAATCGATGTAGATCGGTTGTTTGGAACAAGGCCCGAGCGCAATTAAAGGCACCTCAGTTTTCTAGATTACGTCAAAGTCTGTCATCAGCGACGGCGGACGATCTGTCTACCTGATCGTCGCGTGCTTTGATCCTCCCGACAGGTGATTTCTGATTGACGGAGGGCTGCTTGGAATATGGTTATGGCCGCGGTTATTAACTGTCTTCGGACGAGGCTATTCTTGCTTATGGCATTATTTAATACGACGACGGTCTGAATGCGACTTCTATCGTAGTTATGAGGATCGTAATGAAAAGCAAGGAGCACAAGTTTGAGAGTGTGAAAGGTCTTGATTTTAAATGCACTGCCTGACACCACTTACTTTCCTTATTGTCATTTGGCTGAATCAAGGCAAGTGACTCACGCAATCAAATTAATAACCACTCCGCTGTTGATTAATAAAGTTCTCTCACGCACTGAAAGATGGCCGTACGATGACTGCACGCTGTCGAACAAATCCTAATCTTTCTGTCAACTTTGTTATCTCTTTCCCTCATTTTCAGATGTCCACGTCAACAGATGCACAGGCGATATTCTCCATGACAACATGATAACTTCATCTTATTATTTTCAAATGGTGATCCTTACTTAGTTGATCAAAGACATTATTGAATAATTATAGAGCGATTGTTGACTCTTTCGTGGAATTGTTTACTTCCCACGACTCACAGTACGTGTGTGGGGAAAATTGTACGCTGTCCCTGCATCTGAATGCAATACTTCTCTCTCTCTCTCCCTCTCTCTCTCTCTCTCTCTCTCTCTCTCTCCCTCTCTCTCTCCCTCTCTCTATCTCTCTCTCTCCCTCTCTCTCTCTCTCTCTCTCTCTCTCTCTCTCTTGGACTGGAGTTGAAAGGCCGCAGGTAGGCAGGCTTCTCTGTGAGGAAGAAGGCGAGCGCGTTCGGCGTTTCCAACTGAAGTTAATAAAAAGAATTACGATGAAACTGTGACGAAGTGACCACAAAAACGCAGCCGAAATGTTTGTCCCTAAGCCACTGAGACAATTCATGACTAACGATCAAAGTCAAACGTTCGATATGGTGTCCAACTCAAATGGTCACAGAGAGCATGAACACAGTTTGATAAATTAATCACCGAAATGCAAACATAGCATCCAGAACGCAAGACAAACCGTAGTTTTTCTTTCCTTCTCTCCATTTTCGGTCGATTTGTCATTCTTCTTTTCACTGTCAAGCGACGCACACCGTTACTTTGTTGGCTTCAGGACTATTTAGTACGGTATGGGACAGCAACAATCATATTGGCGTTCTGCCGATCACCCCGAGAAATAGAATCCTGTACCTCGGTCAACATCGACCTCGGTCAGGGTGCTCAAAGCAGTCCTACCCTGCAGTTGCTATCCCTCTCTCCAAACTCTTTTCCTTCCCTCACTCTGCCTTCTCTCTCGTCTCCTTCAATCCTCCCTATGTGACGTCATTCTCGTCTTAATAGTTTTGGTATCCACGTCACATGGCAAGAGATCAACAAAAATGAGAGCGAATAATTAAGTAAGGGAGGATTTCCTCTTGGTTACAATATATATTTTTAAAAATTCCACAGCTGTATATATGGGGGAAAATTATTAGACCACTTTGCGGAAAAGCAATATCATGACTCAATTGGCTTGTGTTATCCACAATAACTTGTTTTTATTGAAGCTCGTGGTTACCTTTCACATATACAACTATTTTATAGGATTTTGTGCTCACTTTGAAACATTTGTAACTAAAGAGTCACTTTGAAATTGATTTTTATTGTTAATCATGTCAAAATGCCATAAAGACTGAGCAAGATGGAGAAATGCTTGTTGTTGGCATCCGTCAGTCTCGTGAGACCATGGAGTGTGCGCCAGGTTTGGTCAGTCCGGGGTTGAGCGGCAGCGTACTCTGTGGCTGTAGAGCCCGATCCTTGAGCCGCATGCTCTGTTGCACTTGTCGCAAGTGAAGTCCTGGCGTGGCTCTGTAGATGCCGACGCTATCCTCTGTCGTCTGTGTTCTCTCCTCTCCTCTCACTGCTCCCGTCTCCTCTCTCGCCGGCCTGGATGCCAGTCTTGACGGCGTGTCTCCAGCTGCTGCGGTCAACGGCCACCGTTTCCCAGTCTGCTGGGTTGATGCCTCCCTCCGTCATGTCACGTTTACAAACGTCCTTGTAGCGGAAGAGAGGTCTTCCTGCAGGTCTGGATCCCGTGGCGAGCTCGCAATACAGCACATCTTTGGGTATTCGGCCGTCGTCCATCCTGCTGACGTGACCCAGTCATCTAAGTCGTCTCTGGCTGAGCATGGCGAACATGCTGGGAATACCTGCTTGCGCCAGAACGTCCTTGTTGGGGATGCGGTCCTGCCAGCTGATGCCCAGGATCCTTCTGAGGCAGCGCATGTGAAAGGTGTTGAGCCGGCGTTCTTGGCGGGAATACAAGGTCCACGCTTCGCTTCCGTAAAGGAGCGTGCTGAGAACGCAGGCCTGGTAGACTTTCATCTTGGTGTTGATTGTCAGCATGGAGTTGTCCCAGACACGCTTTCCGAGGCGGGCCAGTGATGTTGCGGCTTTGCCAATGCGCTTGTTTAGTTCGGCGTCCAGAGACAAGTTGCTTGAGATGGTGGAGCCCAGGTATGTAAACTCCTCCACCACCATAAGGGTGTGGTCACCGATGGAGATGCTGGGAGCGGTACTGACATCCTGACCCATGACTTCGGTCTTCTTGATGCTGATGGTCAGAAATGCACAGCAACGGTAACTCGAGTGGAATGTGGACAAAAATATCACTTTAACAAGATGTTGAACTTTCTTTACATCTCGGCTGAGTTTCAGCAAACATTAGGGTAATTTTAAAGCTGTCAGTATGTCGTAGGCCATCCTTTGGCCTTGAGCAAAGCCTTCACTCGAGATGACATGCTGAAATCAAGCTTGTTGCTA
>JAWQFJ010007031.1:0-16117 GCA_034096865.1 Theodoxus fluviatilis | reverse complement strand
TTGGATTCCTGCAGCTAACCTGCGTTCTTCAGTTTTTTTCTTACAGACCTTGTTTTGCAGACTTGCCACAGGTATTGATTTCATGGACTTTTACCAATTTTTCTGGGACATCCCTTTAAATACCAATTTTCCATTCAACTTAAATCAAGTGTCAATTAATCCAATTTTTTTTCCGTCTGAGTTCTGTGTAGTATTACATTCGAGGGAACATAGATCTATGGTTCTAAAATGGGCATTGTGTCACAGGGCGCAGTGTGTAGCACTCTGCTGGCCTTGCAGGAGTGTGATGTTGAGGGCCAAGTCAGCAGAGAGGTGAATTCTCTGTGTAATATTACATTCGAGGGGACATCTATGGTTCTAAAATGGGCATTGTGTCACAGGGCGCAGTGTGTAGCACTCTGCTGTCCTTGCAGGAGTGTGATGTTGAGGGCAAAGTCAGCAGAGAGGTGAATTCTCTGTGTAATATTACATTCGAGGGGACATCTATGGTTCTAAAATGTGCATTGTGTCACAGGGCGCAGTGTGTAGCACTCTGCTGGCCTTGCAGGAGTGTGATGTTGAGGGCAAAGTCAGCAGAGAGGTGAATTCTCTGGGCAGAGCTGCCAACCATTTATGCTTTTGGCATAATTTGTTATGCCTAAGCTGCTCAAATTACGCTTTACGCTCATTTTAGAATCATTACACTCAAAATAAAAAACCCAAATTTGAAGAATGCATGTCATGCTCAATTTTGTGTTCAGCGCGTGGGATGCGGCAGAGTGAGAGAGAGAAAGAGAGCTTGTGATGTGCAAGTCATCAACCTCTGATTTACAGCCAATCGGGGCTGCATTCTTCCTCTGACACAGCCGATCGTGATGCTTTGCTTCATTTCAAACATTCTTTGCTTCCATTCCCGTGCATTTCGCTATGTTCAACATCACAGCGCACCTTCTGTCATCATGTTTAACATGAAGCGATGTTGTCCTGGCAATGGAATTAATTCTTCCGCGAAGAAGGTGAAGATTCAACAGAAGTACAAGGATGACTACACTGAAAAGCATCACTACATGGAATGGTTGCATCTCGGAGCCAGACACGTGAGACGCAAAGTATGTGGATTGTATTTTTCCATAGCACGCGCTGGGATTGTACGATATTGATCACCACATCAGGACAAAGAATCACCGACTGAAAGCAAGTGCAACTCTGTCAGCTCCAAAGATTTCAGGCTTTGTGCATGTAGAAAAGGAAGACACGGATCTTGCTGTCATCCGCGCTGAGACTTTGTTCTCTGAGTTTCTTGTGAAACACAATGTTCCGCTATCGGCAGCTGATGTGGGTTGGAGCTTGAGTTCGGAATCAATGTTTATGATCAACATTAGGTACCAGAATTAGGTTAAAAAGAGAACAGGTTTGTTCTTCTGAATCATTTTATTGTTTGTTGAACAATATTAAAATGGTTATTTTTACATGTTTCCGTGTGATCTTTTGTGTGTATGTCATGTGCATGGCAAAGTTTAGTCGCGAGTGTGATTTACGCTGAAACTTCTAGGATTACACCGAAAAGCTAAAGTTACTACACTGGAAGTACCTGGGGGGTTGGCCAAGAAATGTCAAACCTGTATGCAGTGCACAGGAGGGAAAAGACTGCAAACATCAACTAATGTTTATCAATACATTTATGAGAAGAGTAGAAATGTTAATCAGTTTTAAAGCTTACCGTGAGGATTTAGTTTTCGCTGGTGAGTGTCTGACACTTTGATGTCTCCTTCATCACTCAGTTATGTGGTATTTGTCTCAAACTTTTTCTTCATCACTCAGTTATGTTGTATTTGTCTCAAACTTTGATGTCTCCTTCATCACTCAGTTATGTGGTATTTGTCTCAGACTTTGATGTCTCCTTCATCACTCAGTTATGTTGTATTTGTCTCAAACTTTTTCTTCATCACTCAGTTATGTGGTATTTGTCTCAAACTTTGATGTCTCCTTCATCACTCAGTTATGTGGTATTTGTCTCAAACTTTGATGTCTCCTTCATCACTCAGTTATGTTGTATTTGTCTCAAACTTTGATGTCTCCTTCATCACTCAGTTATGTGGTATTTGTCTCAAACTTTGATGTCTCCTTCATCACTCAGTTATGTGGTATTTGTCTCAAACTTTGATGTCTCCTTCATCACTCAGTTATGTGGTATTTGTCTCAAACTTTGATGTCTCCTTCATCACTCAGTTATGTGGTATTTGTCTCAAACTTTGATGTCTCCTTCATCACTCAGTTATGTTGTATTTGTCTCAAACTTTGATGTCTCCTTCATCACTCAGTTATGTGGTATTTGTCTCAAACTTTGATGTCTCCTTCATCACTCAGTTATGTGGTATTTGTCTCAAACTTTGATGTCTCCTTCATCACTCAGTTATGTGGTATTTGTCTCAAACTTTTTCTTCATCACTCAGTTATGTGGTATTTGTCTCAAACTTTTTCTTCATCACTCAGTTATGTGGTATTTGTCTCAAACTTTGATGTCTCCTTCATCACTCAGTTATGTGGTATTTGTCTCAAACTTTGATGTCTCCTTCATCACTCAGTTATGTTGTATTTGTCTCAAACTTTGATGTCTCCTCCATCACTCAGTTATGTGGTATTTGTCTCAAACTTTGATGTCTCCTTCATCACTCAGTTATGTGGTATTTGTCTCAAACTTTGATGTCTCCTTCATCACTCAGTTATGTGGTATTTGTCTCAAACTTTTTCTTCATCACTCAGTTATGTGGTATTTGTCTCAAACTTTGATGTCTCCTTCATCACTCAGTTATGTGGTATTTGTCTCAAACTTTTTCTTCATCACTCAGTTATGTGGTATTTGTCTCAGCAAGAGGAAATGCAAAAGCACCAGGGAAAGTTTTCTTAGTTCTTGTCTGTAAATCTAGTCTGTACTGATGGTGGAAAATGATGTCTTTGAGATATTGATTTCACACACCGTAGAATGCTGCACACACAGCTTAGTGGGGAAGCTGATGGCACCATGGTTTGGCATGGAGTCCCCCGCCCCTGGCTTGATCCCTGAACAGACCAGCCTGTGTCTGCGGAGCCTGAGCCTGAGGCAAAGGGCACATGATGCTGGTCCATCAGCTTGGCACTAGCCTCTCTGAGAAACCATGCAGCAACACATGGGAGAATGCTGCACAGACAACGACGCCTAGAGCCACATTATGCAAAGCGCTCTGACCAGTCATTAAGAGAAGCAGCTGCTGCTTGCATCAGAGAAACGGACAAGCTAGAAGACGTGGCTCCAAGCAGATAAAGCATCCACAGAATTGTGACCCTCCACTGCACAATTTCACCTTTTGGAAATTCTAATGGAGGCATATCTCTTTCCACTTTCCAGTGATGCTAAACGCTTGAAAATAGGGGAAATAGTGACCAATTCATCAGCTGCTGGAGACTGGTGCCCATCTGTTATGAGGACTAGAGACTGAGGGCTTTAAAATTCAAATAGTTTTTAAATGCAACATGGTGTTGTCATTGTGGTGGGTATTTTGAATTGGGTATATTTGCTGACCAACTGGAGAGTTACTGATGGAAAAAACTTGGAAAAGATGGAAGAATAAACTCTATGAAGACATAGCAAGTGACTGATCTGTTCACAGTTCATCACTCATATGTGGACAAAGTACTGATTTCTTGTCAAAATTGATTTTTGTAGAAAAAGCCAAAAATGTTTCTGACTTTCACAAAGAAGAGTTGTAATGATACACCCAAATGGATGGATGTCCCCTATGTATCCAAATCTCAAACCTGACATGCCTAACCCCTCTCTCTATCTCAAACCTGACATGCCTCACCCCTCACTGTATCTCAAACCTGACATGCCTCACCCCTCACTGTATCTCAAACCTGACATGCCTCACCCCTCTCTGTATCTCAAACCTGACATGCCTCACCCCTCACTGTATCTCAAACCTGACATGCCTAACCCCTCACTGTATCTCAAACCTGACATGCCTCACCCCTCTCTGTATCTCAAACCTGACATGCCTCACCCCTCTCTGTATCTCAAACCTGACATGCCTCACCCCTCACTGTATCTCAAACCTGACATGCCTCACCCCTCACTGTATCTCAAACCTGACATGCCTCACCCCTCACTGTATCTCAAACCTGACATGCCTCACCCCTCACTGTATCTCAAACCTGACATGCCTCACCCCTCTCTGTATCTCAAACCTGACATGCCTCACCCCTCTCTGTATCTCAAACCTGACATGCCTCACCCCTCTCTGTATCTCAAACCTGACATGCCTCACCCCTCTCTGTATCTCAAACCTGACATGCCTCACCCCTCTCTGTATCTCAAACCTGACATGCCTCACCCCTCACTGTATCTCAAACCTGACATGCCTCACCCCTCACTGTATCTCAAACCTGACATGCCTCACCCCTCACTGTATCTCAAACCTGACATGCCTCACCCCTCACTGTATCTCAAACCTGACATGCCTCACCCCTCACTGTATCTCAAACCTGACATGCCTCACCCCTCACTGTATCTCAAACCTGACATGCCTCACCCCTCTCTGTATCTCAAACCTGACATGCCTCACCCCTCTCTGTATCTCAAACCTGACATGCCTAACCCCTCTCTGTATCTCAAACCTGACATGCCTCACCCCTCTCTGTATCTCAAACCTGACATGCCTCACCCCTCACTGTATCTCAAACCTGACATGCCTCACCCCTCACTGTATCTCAAACCTGACATGCCTCACCCCTCACTGTATCTCAAACCTGACATGCCTCACCCCTCTCTGTATCTCAAACCTGACATGCCTCACCCCTC
The DNA here is from genome assembly GCA_034096865.1 of Theodoxus fluviatilis. NCBI lineage: Eukaryota > Metazoa > Mollusca > Gastropoda > Cycloneritida > Neritidae > Theodoxus > Theodoxus fluviatilis. The sequence continues at coordinate 11,301 of JAWQFJ010007031.1, read as the reverse complement.
ACTGTATTTGGCTGCTATCTGGAAATTTGAGGTTAGATGGCCTCCGGCTCATTTTGTACTGGAGTGTCACAGTTTGTGAGGATTGCAGATGGGGCTGCCAAATACCTGTGTGAGTCAACAGCTGCAGGAGATGCCGTGCTGCAATTTGACATGGCACTTAATTAAGTGTGCTGCTTCTTCTTCTTCTTGAACACTGTCACACATGGAGACCAGTTCCTGCAGGGAAGTGTGCTGTCCTGCAGTGAAGTGTGCTGTCCTGCAGTGAAGTGTGCTGTCCTGCAGTGAAGTGTGCTGTCCTGCAGTGAAGTGTGCTGTCCTGCAGTGAAGTGTGCTGTCCTGCAGTGACGTGTGCTGTCCTGCAGTGAAGTGTGCTGTCCTGCAGTGAAGTGTGCTGTCCTGCAGTGAAGTGTGCTGTCCTGCAGTGAAGTGTGCTGTCCTGCAGTGAAGTGTGCTGTCCTGCAGTGAAGTGTGCTGTCCTGCAGTGAAGTGTGCTGTCCTGCAGTGAAGTGTGCTGTCCTGCAGTGAAGTGTGCTGTCCTGCAGTGAAGTGTGCTGTCCTGCAGTGAAGTGTGCTGTCCTGCAGTGAAGTGTGCTGTCCTGCAGTGAAGTGTGCTGTCCTGCAGTGAAGTGTGCTGTCCTGCGCAGTGGGTCCCGCAGTCCCTACAGCTCTGCAGACACAGCCACTGCTTGTGGCCATAACTCCTCTCTTGGTGTGTGGCCATTTTCCAAGTCTTGGAGAACGTGCTCAACTGTCTCTTCCGCTGTTGTACAGCAGTGTGTCAATGATGGGGAAAGGTCGCGTTTTCGGTACATGTGGTAACTCGGCCTGCAGTGCCCTGTCCTCAGTCAGAAGATGGCCACCTGCTCTTGTCTGCTTGGCGTAACTCAGCCTGCAGAGCCCTGTCCTCAGTCAGAAGATGGCCACCTGCTCTTGTCTGCTTGGCGTAACTCGGCCTGCAGTGTCCTGTCCTCAGTCAGAAGATGGCCACCTGCTCTTGTCTGCTTGGCTTGGAACCATATTTGCATTTCATAGACAGACAAATTTTCCGAGATGCCCTCACGGAATTTAGATTAGGGATCATTGAAATCAATGCTCACTGGTACAGATATGCTTCAGAGGTGGATCTTACGTGTCCGGTTTGCACTAAAGAGGAGGAAGATGATATTCACCTCTTACTTCAATGCCCTGTGTATGAAGATGTAAGAAGTAGATATCTGAAACTTGATCAAGTTAGACGATGATGATACCTTTGTCCAGTTGTTGAGCTCCACTGAAGAACAAATAATCAGAAAGATGGATTTGTACATCTTCTTAGCTCTGAAACGTCGTCATACAGTGACACGACACACTATGTCTGACAAGAAATTTGTTACATTATGGACCACTTTGCAAAGGGCTGGAGTCTTGGCAAATAAACCGTCCGTTCGTTCGTTTGTTGTCTGCTTGGCTGGTGGTAGCTGTCCTTCATCTGTTGTGTCTGGTTCAGAGATGTGATGATGGTGATCATCTCTGTAATGGACTATGGAGACTTCATTGTTTTCTTGTTCTTTCTCTGCTCATATAATGGCTAGTTTGTCAGCTTCTTCATTGTCATATATTCTGCACTGTAGTGTGCTGCGCCCATGGTTCTTGGGGAATGCAGGAGGCCCATGGTGATGGTGGTGATGATGCTCTGATTATGATCTGATTATGATCTGATTATGATCTGATTATGATGTGATTAATGTAGGTTTTTGTAAAACTGCTGAATGTAATATGTTGCTATGCATCTTTCCACAGAGTGTAGTCACTTCACCGCACTACCCACAGTTTCTTGCGGAGGCCATCAAAGTTTTTCTCAGGATCCTCGAGGAAACGGAGCCTTTCTTCATCGCAGAGCAGAGCATGCAGGTATGTAGTCAGGGTTAGAAAACCAGTGGGGCTACATCTTGCCAGGACTTAATTTTATTGTTTCAACATTTTCCCCCCTCCTTCTACAAATGGACAAATACCACTGAGAGAGAGAGAGAGAGAGAGAGAGAGAGAGAGAGAGAGAGAGAGAGAGAGAGAGAGAGGGAGAGGGAGAGAGAGAGAGAGAGAGAGAGAGAGAGAGAGAGAGAGAGAGAGAGCGGGAGGGAGGGAGGGAGGGAGGGAGGGAGGGAGGGAGGGAGGGAGGGAGGGAGGGAGGGAGGGAGGGACGGACGGACAGACAGACAGACAGACAGACAGACAGACAGACAGACAGACACACAGACAGACACACAGACAGACACACAGACAGACACACAGACAGAGAGAGGGAAAGATGGGGGGAGAGGAGAGGAGAGAGAGAGAGAGAGACAGAGAGAGGGAAAGATGGGGGGAGAGGAGAGAGAGAGAGAGAGAGAGAGACAGAGAGAGACAGAGAGAGGGAAAGATGGGGGGAGAGGAGAGGAGAGAGAGAGAGAGAGAGAGAGAGAGACAGAGAGAGACAGAGAGAGAGAGAGAGAGAGAGAGAGAGAGAGAGAGAGAGAGAGAGAGAGAGACAGAGAGACAGAGAGACAGAGAGACAGAGAGAGACAGAGAGAGAGACAGAGGAGAGAGACAGGAGAGAGACAGAGAGAGAGAGAGAGAGAGAGACAGAGAGAGAGACAGAGAGAGAGACAGAGAGAGAGAGAGAGAGAGAGAGAGAGAGAGAGAGAGAGAAGGAGAGGGAGATATATGGGAACAGTACAGCTTTCTATCTTATTTCAACTTTGATAAATGCAAATTACTTTTGATAAGAACTCATTTAGGAGGTGCCTAGCTGATAGTTAACACTTTCTCGTATCAGCTGCTAACATGATTTATATTTCAATCCTGTGCAGTCTTAACAAATTATCAAAAGTTAAATTTGCATTGTGGGAATGATGTTACACTTTCTGTTTTTCCCCCCCAGCAACTGAGAAAACTGCTGTTGGAGATTATCCACAGAATCCCATGCAACGACCACTTGAAGAAATTTGTTCCATCCATCCTGTCCCTCATGTTCAAGCTGCTGAAAGTGAGCCACCTCCAATGTAGTCCTCACATGCTGTGTCTGTATAGGAACTCTGAGCCACCTCCTACTGTAGTCCTCACATGCTGTGTCTGTATAGGAACTCTGAGCCTCCTCCTACTGTAGTCCTCACATGCTGTCTGTATAGGAACTCTGAGCCACCTCCTACTGTAGTCCTCACATGCTGTGTCTGTATAGGAACTCTGAGCCACCTCCTACTGTAGTCCTCACATGCTGTCTGTATAGGAACTCTGAGCCTACTGTAGTCCTCACATGCTGTGTCTGTATAGGAACTCTGAGCCACCTCCTACTGTAGTCCTCACATGCTGTGTCTGTATAGGAACTCTGAGCCTCCTCCTACTGTAGTCCTCACATGCTGTCTGTATAGGAACTCTGAGCCTACTGTAGTCCTCACATGCTGTCTGTATAGGAACTCTGATCCCTCCTACTGTAGTCCTCACATGCTGTGTCTGTATAGGAACTCTGAGCCACCTCCTACTGTAGTCCTCACATGCTGTCTGTATAGGAACTCTGAGCCTACTGTAGTCCTCACATGCTGTCTGTATAGGAACTCTGAGCCTCCTCCTACTGTAGTCCTCACATGCTGTCTGTATAGGAACTCTGAGCCACCTCCTACTGTAGTCCTCACATGCTGTGTCTGTATAGGAACTCTGAGCCTACTGTAGTCCTCACATGCTGTCTGTATAGGAACTCTGAGCCTACTGTAGTCCTCACATGCTGTGTCTGTATAGGAACTCTGAGCCACCTCCTACTGTAGTCCTCACATGCTGTGTCTGTATAGGAACTCTGAGCCTACTGTAGTCCTCACATGCTGTCTGTATAGGAACTCTGAGCCCTCCTACTGTAGTCCTCACATGCTGTGTCTGTATAGGAACTCTGAGCCCCTACTGTAGTCCTCACATGCTGTGTCTGTATAGGAACTCTGAGCCTACTGTAGTCCTCACATGCTGTCTGTATAGGAACTCTGAGCCTACTGTAGTCCTCACATGCGTTCTGTATAGGAACTCTGAGCCTACTGTAGTCCTCACATGCTGTGTCTGTATAGGAACTCTGAGCCCTCTACTGTAGTCCTCACATGCTGTCTGTATAGGAACTCTGAGCCTACTGTAGTCCTCACATGCTGTGTCTGTATAGGAACTCTGAGCCCTCCTACTGTAGTCCTCACATGCTGTCTGTATAGGAACTCTGAGCCTACTGTAGTCCTCACATGCTGTGTCTGTATAGGAACTCTGAGCCTACTGTAGTCCTCACATGCTGTCTGTATAGGAACTCTGAGCCACCTCCTACTGTAGTCCTCACATGCTGTGTCTGTATAGGAACTCTGAGCCTACTGTAGTCCTCACATGCTGTCTGTATAGGAACTCTGAGCCTACTGTAGTCCTCACATGCTGTCTGTATAGGAACTCTGAGCCTACTGTAGTCCTCACATGCTGTCTGTATAGGAACTCTGAGCCTACTGTAGTCCTCACATGCTGTGTCTGTATAGGAACTCTGAGCCTACTGTAGTCCTCACATGCTGTCTGTATAGGAACTCTGAGCCTCCTCCTACTGTAGTCCTCACATGCTGTGTCTGTATAGGAACTCTGAGCCTACTGTAGTCCTCACATGCTGTGTCTGTATAGGAACTCTGAGCCACCTCCTACTGTAGTCCTCACATGCTGTGTCTGTATAGGAACTCTGAGCCACCTCCTACTGTAGTCCTCACATGCTGTGTCTGTATAGGAACTCTGAGCCACCTCCTACTGTAGTCCTCACATGCTGTGTCTGTATAGGAACTCTGAGCCTACTGTAGTCCTCACATGCTGTCTGTATAGGAACTCTGAGCCTACTGTAGTCCTCACATGCTGTGTCTGTATAGGAACTCTGAGCCACCTCCTACTGTAGTCCTCACATGCTGTCTGTATAGGAACTCTGAGCCTACTGTAGTCCTCACATGCTGTGTCTGTATAGGAACTCTGAGCCTACTGTAGTCCTCACATGCTGTCTGTATAGGAACTCTGAGCCTACTGTAGTCCTCACATGCTGTGTCTGTATAGGAACTCTGAGCCACCTCCTACTGTAGTCCTCACATGCTGTGTCTGTATAGGAACTCTGAGCCTACTGTAGTCCTCACATGCTGTGTCTGTATAGGAACTCTGAGCCTCCTCCTACTGTAGTCCTCACATGCTGTCTGTATAGGAACTCTGAGCCACCTCCTACTGTAGTCCTCACATGCTGTGTCTGTATAGGAACTCTGAGCCTACTGTAGTCCTCACATGCTGTCTGTATAGGAACTCTGAGCCACCTCCTACTGTAGTCCTCACATGCTGTGTCTGTATAGGAACTCTGAGCCACCTCCTACTGTAGTCCTCACATGCTGTCTGTATAGGAACTCTGAGCCACCTCCTACTGTAGTCCTCACATGCTGTGTCTGTATAGGAACTCTGAGCCTACTGTAGTCCTCACATGCTGTGTCTGTATAGGAACTCTGAGCCACCTCCTACTGTAGTCCTCACATGCTGTGTCTGTATAGGAACTCTGAGCCTACTGTAGTCCTCACATGCTGTCTGTATAGGAACTCTGAGCCTACTGTAGTCCTCACATGCTGTGTCTGTATAGGAACTCTGAGCCTACTGTAGTCCTCACATGCTGTCTGTATAGGAACTCTGAGCCACCTCCTACTGTAGTCCTCACATGCTGTCTGTATAGGAACTCTGAGCCTACTGTAGTCCTCACATGCTGTCTGTATAGGAACTCTGAGCCTACTGTAGTCCTCACATGCTGTGTCTGTATAGGAACTCTGAGCCACCTCCTACTGTAGTCCTCACATGCTGTGTCTGTATAGGAACTCTGAGCCTACTGTAGTCCTCACATGCTGTCTGTATAGGAACTCTGAGCCTACTGTAGTCCTCACATGCTGTGTCTGTATAGGAACTCTGAGCCACCTCCTACTGTAGTCCTCACATGCTGTGTCTGTATAGGAACTCTGAGCCTCCTCCTACTGTAGTCCTCACATGCTGTCTGTATAGGAACTCTGAGCCTACTGTAGTCCTCACATGCTGTGTCTGTATAGGAACTCTGAGCCTACTGTAGTCCTCACATGCTGTCTGTATAGGAACTCTGAGCCTACTGTAGTCCTCACATGCTGTGTCTGTATAGGAACTCTGAGCCTACTGTAGTCCTCACATGCTGTGTCTGTATAGGAACTCTGAGCCTACTGTAGTCCTCACATGCTGTCTGTATAGGAACTCTGAGCCTCCTCCTACTGTAGTCCTCACATGCTGTGTCTGTATAGGAACTCTGAGCCACCTCCTACTGTAGTCCTCACATGCTGTGTCTGTATAGGAACTCTGAGCCTACTGTAGTCCTCACATGCTGTCTGTATAGGAACTCTGAGCCTACTGTAGTCCTCACATGCTGTCTCTGAATAGGAACTCTGAGCCACCTCCTACTGTAGTCCTCACATGCTGTGTCTGTATAGGAACTCTGAGCCACCTCCTACTGTAGTCCTCACATGCTGTCTGTATAGGAACTCTGAGCCTACTGTAGTCCTCACATGCTGTGTCTGTATAGGAACTCTGAGCCACCTCCTACTGTAGTCCTCACATGCTGTGTCTGTATAGGAACTCTGAGCCTACTGTAGTCCTCACATGCTGTGTTTGTATAGGAACTCTGAGCCTCCTTCTACTGTAGTCCTCACATGCTGTCTGTATAGGAACTCTGAGCCACCTCCTACTGTAGTCCTCACATGCTGTGTCTGTATAGGAACTCTGAGCCTACTGTAGTCCTCACATGCTGTGTCTGTATAGGAACTCTGAGCCTACTGTAGTCCTCACATGCTGTCTGTATAGGAACTCTGAGCCACCTCCTACTGTAGTCCTCACATGCTGTCTGTATAGGAACTCTGAGCCTACTGTAGTCCTCACATGCTGTCTGTATAGGAACTCTGAGCCACTTCCTACTGTAGTCCTCACATGCTGTGTCTGTATAGGAACTCTGAGCCACTTCCTACTGTAGTCCTCACATGCTGTCTGTATAGGAACTCTGAGCCTACTGTAGTCCTCACATGCTGTGTCTGTATAGGAACTCTGAGCCACCTCCTACTGTAGTCCTCACATGCTGTCTGTATAGGAACTCTGAGCCTCCTCCTACTGTAGTCCTCACATGCTGTCTGTATAGGAACTCTGAGCCTACTGTAGTCCTCACATGCTGTCTGTATAGGAACTCTGAGCCTACTGTAGTCCTCACATGCTGTGTCTGTATAGGAACTCTGAGCCACCTCCTACTGTAGTCCTCACATGCTGTGTCTGTATAGGAACTCTGAGCCTACTGTAGTCCTCACATGCTGTCTGTATAGGAACTCTGAGCCTCCTCCTACTGTAGTCCTCACATGCTGTGTCTGTATAGGAACTCTGAGCCTACTGTAGTCCTCACATGCTGTGTCTGTATAGGAACTCTGAGCCACCTCCTACTGTAGTCCTCACATGCTGTCTGTATAGGAACTCTGAGCCACCTCCTACTGTAGTCCTCACATGCTGTCTGTATAGGAACTCTGAGCCACCTCCTACTGTAGTCCTCACATGCTGTCTGTATAGGAACTCTGAGCCTACTGTAGTCCTCACATGCTGTCTGTATAGGAACTCTGAGCCTACTGTAGTCCTCACATGCTGTGTCTGTATAGGAACTCTGAGCCTACTGTAGTCCTCACATGCTGTGTCTGTATAGGAACTCTGAGCCTCCTCCTACTGTAGTCCTCACATGCTGTCTGTATAGGAACTCTGAGCCTACTGTAATCCTCACATGCTGTGTCTGTATAGGAACTCTGAGCCTACTGTAGTCCTCACATGCTGTGTCTGTATAGGAACTCTGAGCCACCTCCTACTGTAGTCCTCACATGCTGTCTGTATAGGAACTCTGAGCCTACTGTAGTCCTCACATGCTGTGTCTGTATAGGAACTCTGAGCCACCTCCTACTGTAGTCCTCACATGCTGTCTGTATAGGAACTCTGAGCCACCTCCTACTGTAGTCCTCACATGCTGTGTCTGTATAGGAACTCTGAGCCACCTCCTACTGTAGTCCTCACATGCTGTCTGTATAGGAACTCTGAGCCACCTCCTACTGTAGTCCTCACATGCTGTGTCTGTATAGGAACTCTGAGCCACCTCCTACTGTAGTCCTCACATGCTGTCTGTATAGGAACTCTGAGCCTACTGTAGTCCTCACATGCTGTGTCTGTATAGGAACTCTGAGCCACCTCCTACTGTAGTCCTCACATGCTGTCTGTATAGGAACTCTGAGCCACCTCCTACTGTAGTCCTCACATGCTGTGTCTGTATAGGAACTCTGAGCCACCTCCTACTGTAGTCCTCACATGCTGTCTGTATAGGAACTCTGAGCCTACTGTAGTCCTCACATGCTGTGTCTGTATAGGAACTCTGAGCCACCTCCTACTGTAGTCCTCACATGCTGTGTCTGTATAGGAACTCTGAGCCTCCTCCTACTGTAGTCCTCACATGCTGTCTGTATAGGAACTCTGAGCCTACTGTAGTCCTCACATGCTGTGTCTGTATAGGAACTCTGAGCCACCTCCTACTGTAGTCCTCACATGCTGTCTGTATAGGAACTCTGAGCCTACTGTAGTCCTCACATGCTGTGTCTGTATAGGAACTCTGAGCCACCTCCTACTGTAGTCCTCACATGCTGTGTCTGTATAGGAACTCTGAGCCTCCTCCTACTGTAGTCCTCACATGCTGTCTGTATAGGAACTCTGAGCCTACTGTAGTCCTCACATGCTGTGTCTGTATAGGAACTCTGAGCCTACTGTAGTCCTCACATGCTGTCTGTATAGGAACTCTGAGCCTACTGTAGTCCTCACATGCTGTGTCTGTATAGGAACTCTGAGCCTCCTCCTACTGTAGTCCTCACATGCTGTCTGTATAGGAACTCTGAGCCACCTCCTACTGTAGTCCTCACATGCTGTGTCTGTATAGGAACTCTGAGCCTCCTCCTACTGTAGTCCTCACATGCTGTCTGTATAGGAACTCTGAGCCTACTGTAGTCCTCACATGCTGTGTCTGTATAGGAACTCTGAGCCTACTGTAGTCCTCACATGCTGTCTGTATAGGAACTCTGAGCCTACTGTAGTCCTCACATGCTGTGTCTGTATAGGAACTCTGAGCCTACTGTAGTCCTCACATGCTGTCTGTATAGGAACTCTGAGCCTACTGTAGTCCTCACATGCTGTGTCTGTATAGGAACTCTGAGCCTACTGTAGTCCTCACATGCTGTGTCTGTATAGGAACTCTGAGCCTACTGTAGTCCTCACATGCTGTGTCTGTATAGGAACTCTGAGCCTACTGTAGTCCTCACATGCTGTCTGTATAGGAACTCTGAGCCTACTGTAGTCCTCACATGCTGTGTCTGTATAGGAACTCTGAGCCTCCTCCTACTGTAGTCCTCACATGCTGTCTGTATAGGAACTCTGAGCCTACTGTAGTCCTCACATGCTGTGTCTGTATAGGAACTCTGAGCCTACTGTAGTCCTCACATGCTGTGTCTGTATAGGAACTCTGAGCCACCTCCTACTGTAGTCCTCACATGCTGTGTCTGTATAGGAACTCTGAGCCTACTGTAGTCCTCACATGCTGTCTGTATAGGAACTCTGAGCCTACTGTAGTCCTCACATGCTGTCTGTATAGGAACTCTGAGCCTACTGTAGTCCTCACATGCTGTGTCTGTATAGGAACTCTGAGCCTACTGTAGTCCTCACATGCTGTGTCTGTATAGGAACTCTGAGCCTACTGTAGTTCCTCACATGCTGTCTGTATAGGAACTCTGAGCCTACTGTAGTCCTCACATGCTGTGTCTGTATAGGAACTCTGAGCCTACTGTAGTCCTCACATGCTGTGTCTGTATAGGAACTCTGAGCCTACTGTAGTCCTCACATGCTGTGTCTGTATAGGAACTCTGAGCCACCTCCTACTGTAGTCCTCACATGCTGTGTCTGTATAGGAACTCTGAGCCACCTCCTACTGTAGTCCTCACATGCTGTGTCTGTATAGGAACTCTGAGCCACCTCCTACTGTAGTCCTCACATGCTGTCTGTATAGGAACTCTGAGCCTACTGTAGTCCTCACATGCTGTGTCTGTATAGGAACTCTGAGCCACCTCCTACTGTAGTCCTCACATGCTGTGTCTGTATAGGAACTCTGAGCCTACTGTAGTCCTCACATGCTGTGTCTGTATAGGAACTCTGAGCCTACTGTAGTCCTCACATGCTGTGTCTGTATAGGAACTCTGAGCCACCTACTGTAGTCCTCACATGCTGTCTGTATAGGAACTCTGAGCCTACTGTAGTCCTCACATGCTGTCTGTATAGGAACTCTGAGCCACCTCCTACTGTAGTCCTCACATGCTGTGTCTGTATAGGAACTCTGAGCCACCTCCTACTGTAGACCTCTGGGCTTTCAGGGCCTGCTCCAGAAGCTCAGCCAGGGATGGCCCCACGCTGCCAAAGAGGCTACCCTTATCTTTTTCTTTCAGGTGGAGAATGAAGAGAACGTGTTGGTGGCTATTAGGATAATCCTGGAGCTGCACAAACAATACCGGCCCCAGATCAATGAAGAGGTGGGTATTGCTCAGTGTCTCTCTCATCCATGTGTGATTTTCCTCTCACTTTTCAGAGACCTTGCGCTGACTGTGTATAACAAATACAAATTTGAACTTCCTGTCAGAGTTGCAATGGGGGATAAGAACCCATATGGATTTACTTTCAAAATGTGCCCTGGGCCCGTATTCACAACGGCGATTTATCGGCGATTTATTTTAACTCCGATTTATCTCTAAACTCAGACGATTCCAACTGCCTGTTCCGCTCTCCCTTGGCTGGAAACCAGTATATATAGCAAAGCGCAACCTAGGATCCTCTGACGAGCGTACCTTATCTAACCGATCAAGATAACGCGGGGCTAGGGGATAAATCGAGTGTTAAAAAGATAAATCGCTGTTGTGAATACGGGCCCTGATTGGTAAAAATAAGTCATGCATACGACATATTTTTTAAGTAACTGCAGCTGTGACTCCTTTTAATATGGTAAGGAGGGAAGCGAGCGCGTTCCGCTCCATTTGGGTGATAAAAACGCCGCAAAAACATTAAAAATCGGGGCTGTACCCATAGACAATCAAACGTAAACATCCAACCACGTGAACAGAAACGCATGTCCGTGAAAATCCTAAATGTACAAGGAAAGTAAAATTGGGAGAGGCACGATGAACGTCAACACCAAGGAAATTGATCGGGGCTGTT
>JAWQFJ010007029.1:27500-40088 GCA_034096865.1 Theodoxus fluviatilis | reverse complement strand
GTTGATTAGTAGTCACATGTGTAGTAAGGGTTGCATGTCATAAGCAAAGAATGATTGTATGTTATCTTGTTTTCATTTTATTAGGAAAGTACCCTCTTATTTTGCCTTTCTTTTCTTTTTTTCCTTTTTTCTCTATGCTATTTCTATCCTTAAAAATTACACAGTCCTTTTAGTTTCTCATTCTGCCTCTTTTCTTGGTGTCTCCCCTTCTTTTCCCATCTCTCTCTTTCTAATCTTTTATTTTGCTCTCACTACCTGATATGTGGCTGTATTGTGTCCCTAAGATCCGCCCACACCACATATTAACCTTACTTTCTTCGTCATTACCGTACACTGATACATCACTGACTCCCATCTCTACTCATCTTCTCCTTAAGGCTCCCTTCATACAGCAGGGTTTTGATAACAGAAAACCTACTGCACAAGTTCCTCCCCATGATTGTGTACAACAAAACCCCAAATTCACTCCTAGTTTTCTTTCTCCTTACTTTATTTTCATCTTCCTTTTTCTACCTTATTTTACACCACCTCCACTTTCGCTTCATTTCCTGTCTGACCTTTCCACTAATTTGACAGCTTCCCTTTCACCTCCCCAACTCCTTCACACCTCCCACCCATACGAACTCTGCACACCTATGTACAATTTCCCCGTACACAGACTCTATTTAAGACTTTTCTCTCTTCTCACTTTTTCTTAATTGAAACTCGTGTGTGTCACCAATTATGCTTCACTCCGGTGATCTCTTTCAGCCCCCTACTCGTTTCTCATAGTATCCTCGTCCTATCTTAGTAGATCCCCGTCCCACTATTGGCTCCACGACGTGGAGCTTCTCCACAACCGCCCAATATTGTGAAGATGCACACAGCCCTTACGTATCTGTAAGCACACGTTCACCCCAACTTCAATCACTTCTCATTCTTTTATCACTTTTGCGAGGATTGAATACATCCCCCTCAACCATGTGTGTAACTGTCCTTAGTTCCTTCCCATCCCCTACCGTGTCCTGTGCATTTGCTCATAAATCCTCCCCCCCTCTCTTGATGGCTTTTCCTCCCTTTCTCCTTACAGCGATACTTCCATACACTCTACCTCTTTCCCGCTCCCCTGCACTCCTCGTTGTATTACCGCCCATTGGCTCTTTATCTATAAACGCACCCCTCACGAGCCAACTTCTCCCTCTCCCTTCCTCTCTGTTTTATCCTTCTCACCTTCCTTATCCCCTCATCCTCATGCAAATTCCTTTATGACTATTTTTCCTTCCTCCCTCATACATCGATCCCTTTCCTTGCTTTTTTCCATTCCCGTACCTTTTTTTCTTCTTCTCTTGAGACCCCTTTTTTTTTTCCTTATCTTTTATTCCCTCTCGTTTGTCCAGAGACGCTCGTTCCTTCCTTTTCTCTTAGAGATCTCTGCAGGATCTCATGTGTGTTTCTCTCCTTTTTTCCCCAACTTCGCCCGACCTCCCCTGTCAACCTGTAACAATGTGTCTTCCGTCTTTGATGCTCTTCTGGTAATTCTCAATGCACCTTCACATTGCTGAGTTTCCCTTTTGCTTTTTTTTCTTCCCCCTTATTTCGTCGTCGAGTTTTTTCGTGTCGCTGCTCCTTCCTTCCTTACTGTGCAACACCGTCATATGCCGTACCACATACAGCCACCACCACCGTACACATGGCACCCTGGTTTGTCTGCTCCTCCAAACCTAATTGCCCTTGTTATCTGTGCCTTGTCCTGTCACTGTCCCGTCCCTTTCTGTGTGTCCTTCGCTCCTCTGTTTTTTCTCCGCACCAACACATCTGTCACACACTCAGTTATCACCTCGTTTGTCCCCTTGTTTATTTCTCACCTATTTAAAACCATACATTTCCTTATGTTGTGTTCTATACCACACACTACCCTCGCCATGTTATGCTTTTGGACGTGTGTATCTGTGGATAACACTGTCCATTTGCCCGCCCCATTGTAGCCCTCCATCCCCTATCTACTACTATATCTCACCCACAACGTGTGTGTGTCACGACGCCCCCAGGTTTTATGGCATAAAAACACCATCATCACGCTGTGCTCTCCACGCGCTGATTATACCCAACATCCAGTTGTCCAGGCCGAGCGCACATGAATATAATATTCCACGCGGTAAGCGGCACCTTCCTTTCACGTAGTGTGTGTGATAACAATAGATGTCAACACATTCACACACACTTACTTGTCCGTCTTGTGCTATGTACACAGTGCTTCGGCCCACAGCCACGACTTTCGGGTATGCAACAACCCCCTGCCCCACACTTCGACTTCGGCATTGATATGCGAAAGACTTTAGTTTGCGTCTTTTCACAGTGGTCAGTAGTTCTTCATGGGGCTCGATGGCTTGCCTGATTCTGTTTCGGACTTCCTCGTTTGTGATGCGGTCCTTGTAGGAGATGCCGAGGAGTCGTCGAAAGTATCTCATTTCCATGGCCTGTATCTTTCTTTCCAAGTCAGCTGTTAGTATCCATGAGCTGAGGGCTATGTTCCGGCCTGTCCTTCCAGATGGTCTTGAGTTTTGTGAGTGCTGCTGTGGTCTGAGCAATTCTGGCGAGTATTTCAGGTTTGGATCCTGCATCTGTGACAATTGCTCCCAGGTAATTGAAGCTGTTGACGGTTTCCAGTTTCTCGCCACAGACCTTGATGTCAGTGCTGATGCCGTTGGTGTTGTTGGTCATCAGTTTGGTCTTCTCTGTACTGATCTGCATGCTCACATTTGTGGCGGTTGTGTCTAAGCGCTCCACTAAGTTCTCCAGCTCCTTTTCACTTCCGGCCAGGCTATCTATGTCGTCAGCAAAACGTAAGTTTGTGATTGTTCTGCCGCCAATGCTGACTGTCCCCTCGTGGTCTTTTAGGGCGTCAGTCATTATTCTTTCCAGGAAGATGTTGAAGAGAGTGGGAGAGAGCAAACAGCCTTGTCTTACTCCGACTGTGGTTCTGAACCAGTCCCCAATGCTGCTTTTGAAGTATACGGCACTTGTGGCATTGTCATACAGGTGTCCTATGACTCTGATCAAGTTGGCGTTGATGTTGTACAGCCTCATGGTAGCCCACAGTGCCGCATGCCATACCCTGTCGAAAGCCTTCTTAAAGTCCACGAAGACGTGGTAGAGGTCCTGTTGGTGTTGTAGGTACCTTTCGCACAGTATCCTGAGGTTGAAGATCTGCTCCGTTGTACTGCACCCTTGTCTGAAGCCTGCCTGCTCTTCAGCGATGATCTTCTCTGCTTGTGGCTTCAATCTGTTCAGTAAGATCTTCAGCATGACTTTGAAATCAATCTCAGGTAACAATTATTTTAAATTTATAAAGAAAAATCATTGGACTAAAGACAAACACAACAGTAAAAAAACCAAACCATATATACAAAACCAATATTAAAGGGAGTACTCGTTTCTATTTTCAAAGTATTCTCAGTGTGATTCGGTCACCCACAACACACAAGTATTCCAGACTTATCTCCGACATGACCACGAATTGAGAAAGCTGTGAGAGGTCCGTGTTTTCATGTAATGACAGGGCAATCGAGAGACGATCCGTATCGACGACTAACGCTGTCACCAAAAAACCTCGCACTGCAGCACGGCAGCCAAAGATGAAAATCTTTTAATGACATTTTCCTATGCATGGAAAACTGTAGAAACACAGATAAGCATACACGTCATGGTCATTTGCTTGCAATGACATTGGTGGCAAGACCCCCATTCACTCAACCTCGTTGACGTACTAAGTCGCGCAACGTCTCAATGCATACATAAGTGATGGTTCCTCCTAGAATGAGTGGATCCTATCCTCAGTCTACACACACACACACACACGCGCGTACACACACACACACACACACACACGCACAAACACACACGCACACACACACATAGTGATTTGTGCTTGCTTGGCCACGTGTGTACCGAAAAAGGGCGACGACGACGACGATGATGACGACGATGATGACGATGACGATGACGATGATGATGATGATGATGATGATGATGCTGCTGCTGCTGCTGATGATGATGATAGCTTTATACGGCTTTTCAGTGTTTGGAAGCCAAGCTAGGCCGTTGATGACCAAAATCAACAGAACTCGTTTGAGAAAGAGTAAGTCAACTCTGAAGTTCCCCAGGTATACGCGGTTTATGATCGTTACCCCGAACACACGGGGAGCACGCCACGTACAAACTCTCCATTGTGGCTGTGCTCTTCACAGCTGCATGGACTGTCTTCTTTTGAGATGTGAGTGGTAAAATGTCGTCTTCACCGCGGAGGCAATCAAATGTCTGTCTCCAATGTATCGAATGATTATGCATGCTTCTTGAATCGTCATGAATACTGATCTGAAAAGGGCCGAAACGGCTGATAAATAGTTCTGTGTCCACATTTATTTTGGTGTGATTGATACAACTTTTCAACGAGTTATCCTGTATATGTTTTTGTAAAGAAAAGCATACGGACAACTATTTATTTGCGCATTATTGTTCAAAAGCTTTTTCCAAGTCCCAGAACAGTAAACGACGGGCGACATATATATATGGCAAATGACTGTGCCTAATCTGTGAAATCAATGTTGACTTTTCCCTAATTTGTGAAATTTCATGATTTAGGCTGCCTATTTTATCAATTAGGCGCAGCCTAAGTCATGAAATTAGGCAAAGTTTCGATTTAGGCACGACTGCTGTAAAATTTAGGCAAAACTGTCTACAGAATAGGCAAAATCCTTGTCTAGTATGTCAAATCAATTTCCAGGTTGTGCATTTTAAGAGTAAATCAGTTTGTGACACCAATAAACAAATTTTACATGATTTTTAATTCAAAAAAGAGAAAAAGGCAAAAAAAGAATTAAAAAACATATTATCAACCACAACTTCACAATTTAATACGACTGCAGAATGCTCCAAACGAGAAAACAGGAGAACAAATATATCCGCTTTCAATCCATTATCAAACAAAATGTTCCAGTTCCAAACGTGAATAATAAAGTTACAGAAAAGAAACAAAGTGGCAGAACGATGTGCCAATAAACACTTTACAGAATCCCAGTTTGAACTGGAATCAAAAAAGGGAAACCCACGATGTTCCAGTTCAACTCAGTCCACAGAATTCAACTGAAAATGATGCAGAGGTGGAAGGTGCAGTTGGAGGGACCGCCACTTTGAGTACAGCTCTAGAAGTTGCCGGTGGACAGAGCGTTGAGTCTGAGGCAGCTGGGGATGAAAATGATGAAGTAGCGCCTGAAGAAACCATAAGAGTCGAAGCTGCTGATGACAACGATGATCTCTCTGAAAATGAAACTGTACTTGAAGTGGTGGCATCTCCAAAGTAACCTTCAATTTCTAATTCATTACCAACTGAATTCTTTGGTCGGAGTTCTTTTTCAGTTCTTGCCTCACAGTCGGTGGCGTAATCATGCTAAAAATATCAATTAAGTTGTAGGCGGTTTCAGCAGCCGTCTTCGTTTTCATATGGACGAAGAAAAAGGAGCTTCGAGAAGTGATCTTGATAATTAAGGATATACTTGAATCCCCTATCAGGCGCAGACTCCATCACGATCAAGTCCACCTGACCTCGCTCTAAGATGTTTTTGGTTTGCAGTGGTCGGACAAATCCCTTGTTGGGCCTAGTTTTCTTTTTCTGGCAAGTTCCGCAGTTGGAGACAAACGCTGCTATCATCTTCTGTCACATTGTCGTACTTGTCAGCAATGAAGAACCTCATCTTCTTCTCGCCTCCATGCCCAGTTGACAGGTGCGCATCCCACAGAGCATCGAAAATTTCCGACTTGGGTAGAAGATATTGGATGCCGTCGTCCGGATTCTTCCTAAGCTGAAAACAGAAAAAAACGGTCATGTTACCTCCACGACAATAAACAATGATTACAATTAATATTTCTTTTCGCTGGCGTCTGAAAACTCACTTCTTTCAGTTACAGTAGCGCCACCCCTTCCCCTTCCCTTTCCCATTCCCACCTTCATCCCCACCCATAGTCCCAGTGTTGCAACTCAAAGTGTTAACAGTATACCCCCCTTCCCTTGGGTGGCGGGGGTATAATAAAATGTTGAAAGTCAAGATTGCAAGGGAAAGAAATGTTAAAACACGTTATGCGTCACATCTTCCGATTGGATTGATGAAACTAATTATGTGTTTGTGAAATACTATTTATGGCTTACCTTGATGACTTTCTGTAATCCTCCCACTTCCAGAATCTCGAACTTTTTTCGCAGGTAATACAGACTTCTGTGTTTTTCAGAAACTGTACCACTTAACTGGTCAACGATGGCTTGGTAAGTTTCTTGATCCGGTAAACAGAATTTTGTGTAGCCTCCATTTCCAAGATGCTCTTCAAAGCGAAGACGAAATTTTAACCTTTCAGTTTCCATGGCTGGATTTGGCTAACACTGACAGTCAGGTGCTGGTGTGAAGAAGTGACTGAGGAAGTTTATCTGAAATGCGCCAGTGTGATTATTATCTCGCCAAATAGTTAATAGTGTTCACAAACTTGATATGTTGTCACCCGGTCATCTGAAATGCTCCAGTGTGATTATTATCTCGCCAAGTAGTTAATAGTGTTCACAAACTTGATATGTTGTCACCCGGTCAACCACTGGGTTCAACCACAATCACTCACAGAGTAGACTTGATTTACAAATCAATTGGGTGATCCGTCACTTCTAACCAAATCAATTGCAAACTAAAATCAGGGATGCCACCTTTTTATGACAACTTTTTTATGCCAACTTGCAAAAACATTTCTTTCTTTGTTTTGTGACATAGGATTTACTGCTAGCACTACACATGCTTTTTGGAACAACACAAACGGTTGAAGATTAAAGTTATTTCGTAATACATGTATATGGCTATGCTATGCAGTGAGAGGCACGCACACACGCAGATTTGGCTAACACTGACACGCAATTGATTTGACACACTAGGCAAGGTTTCTGCCTATTCTGTAGATTTTTTGGCCTAAATTGTACAGCAGTCGTGCCTAAATCGAAACTTTGCCTAATTTCATGACTTAGGCTGCCTAATTGATGAAATAGGCAGCCTAAATCATGAAATTTCACAAATTAGGCAAAAGTCAACATTGATTTCACAGATTAGGCACAGCCATTGCCTATTTCGCGAATTAGGCAAGAGACTGCCTAATTCAAGAACTTAGGCACTTTCAGCATCTAGGCACGACATATATATATATATATGCTTTTCATTGGTCAGAAAACTGGAAAGTATGAAAGCAAAGCTCTTCCCATCATCGAGTGTAGTTTTAATTGGTTCAGCAGTTTCTTTTTGAGTGGACGCTATGTTCTAGAATTTATGGATTTGCATTATGCTTGCCTGATCTGAAATTGAATATATTTCCTTTAATGAAAAAGATTAAAAGTGTCGTCTATATATGTTTTTAACATTCTGACGATTTCCACTTTGAAGTGTTGTGTTAAGTTTGTTGAAATGTCCATTTCGATTATTTCCAATACTCAACCGATCTGTGGCAATGACTTTCAACACATTCCATCGTTCAATGCACGGGACCCATTCCTCATTTTGTACTTGACGTCACCTGGGTATATTCGCGTTCCTGGGGAGCTGTCTCGTGAATGTTAATTCTACAAATTGTTGAACAATAAAATATTATCTTCATAATTGAAAGGTTCCGTTTGGTAGTATCGGTAAAATTGGGAAGAATAAATGAATCGTCGTTGTCTTGTTTTTGGTTTCTTTCCTTTTGGTTTCGAATGCACGTCAACTTTTATTACTTTGTTCTGTGTTAGTCACCTTGCTGTTGATTGTTACTTTATTTTATGTTCAGCATCTAGAAAGAAAGAAAGATATTCTCACGGCAGGAGTGTTTCTTTTTCCCAAATACTTGCCGGTCTGCAAGAAATTCTTTCCGGAAAATACTCTTCACACAATTCCTTAGATATAAGAGCTGGCATGATCTGAAGAAATCTTTCTCACCACAATTCCAGGTCAATATTTTGGCGCGGAATTTCTCCCAGAGAAACCTCATGATCATTCGGCAGCTGCTACTTCTGCCTTCACAAACTAATGGAGGGAACAGAATAGCAGGCGGCCCCAATCAAAGTTGATGAGAGGCGCCGCTTCCAAGACATTGTTGACACAATGAGGCGGGCAAAATTCGCACCAGTGTAGTTTACAATGGTAGCGTCCGCATCTGCTCTCCATTTTTCATGGCGATCCCTGTGCAGAATGGATCCGCAGAACCAGGGGCGGGAGTTTAGATCTCTTCAGTGTTCTGACTCTCTTCATCCCTCCCCTCCCCCTTCTCCAGTTTGCTCGGCCGTTCCCACCCACCCCACGCTCCCAATTTAGCATTCTTTCCCGCGCTGGAATGGCTGATTGGGTGGTGGTGGTGGGTAAACCCCAGCTGTAACGATGATAGCGTCGCCGACCCTGAATAGAAGCAGGGCATGGATAGGGGTGGGGCAAGGCGTGGATGTGTGTGTGTGTGTGTGTGTGTGTGTGTGTGTGTGTGTGTGTGTGTGTGTGTGTGTGTGCCTGTGTGCGTGCATGCGTGCATAGGTATCTGTGTTTTGTAGGGAGAGAGAAACTAAGGGACAGAGAAACGGACCCACATATATATACACGCACACACGCGCACACACACACGCACGCACGCACACACACACACACACATACACACACTCACGCACACAGTTCACAAACAGATAAGCAATAGATACAGAACGCTTTACGAGAGAGAGAGAGAGAGAGAGAGAGAGAGAGAGAGAGAGAGAGAGAGAGAGAGAGAGAGAGAGTCAGACAGCTACGACGAGGCAGGGGGACAGGGGAACACGCTGGAGAGGGGAGCTGACGCTATGGTGAAGGAGGAAGCCCAAAACACCTGCCTGTCGGCAACTTCAAAGCCTGTGAGCGGGGGAAACGCGGACAGGTGCCACGAGCCGGCAGCCAATCAGAATGCGAGCTGCTGTCACGTGCAGTGGCGACGCTGTGGGGAACTATGGCGTCCACGCGAACACGAGCATCGCGTAGCCCGTACACCACGCGCATTGCGGCCACTTCAAAGAGTTACCGGGGCCAGGCAGGTGAAATCTAATCAATATCGGCATTATCTATCGCTAGCTGAATTGATGACAGAAGCTGGGAGGGGTGCGGACAGCGGGATGCAAGGTTTGGGGCTGACCAAGTGGCGGTAGCGTTCCCACGAGTGGTCCGATTGTGGGTACCAAGCGTGCACGAGAACCCTGCGGGCGTGAAGTACCGCTACGGCAGAGGGTGTTGAGTTTTGTTTACGAAAGATAGGTAGCTATTGACGATGCAATGGCGGAGTCGGTCAGAGAGGTGCTGACAGTAAGCAACCAGCCACGAGGCTATCAGGGAGAAGTTTTGCGACGTTCCTCGCTTTAAGTACATGCGAGTCTTTGCTGAAGATTGCTTGTGATGCAGTCCGATACGGAATCTGACTGAGAAAATAGTTGTTCTTTTTTATCTCATGCGGGTGATAGTTGAGGGGAAGTATGTTTTCTTGTATAAAAAAGTAAATGCTTCAACGTTTTGAGTTTTAGATTAATTATAGATTCTTACTGGGATGTTTTCCACCGTTTTGCGCAGAAGTTGTATGGAACAGAGGTCTTAGTCTGAAAAAGATATGTTACATCATTATTTTTACTGCTGCACAAAAATTAATGTTTGGTCCAGCGAAAAAGTCATCATTTCAATTTTCAGATAAAGAAATTCAGAGAGACGGTTTCTCATTTAGGGCGACAATTTCCCAAGCCTTCCTGCACACACGCATACACAGCATTTCATAAACTAAGGTAGCGTCCTAACCCATTTTCCGCCAATGTATCCATTTTCATAAATTATACTTCTGCTTGCGTCGAACAAAAGATGAAGGGATGGAGATGAAAGGAAATGCTGGCGTGGGGTTGCAAGTCGATGAAGCGAACACGTGGAGGGGGTGGGGCCTTGGATGAGGATGCAGGCACAGAAATAGTCTCCCCCACGCTCAATACCTGTTCAGGCGGCGAGATCAAACAACTCGGAGTTGGCGTGACGCTACCCGGGACCCGCTACCTCCACCCGGCAATTTGTCTCCCTTGCAGTATTTTCGGACTGCAGGCGGCGACGATCAAAGGCCAAGTGAGAATGTGAGGACTCGGGGAGAGACGTTAATCACATCGGGGCAACCCCCAACAAACGACCATCATTAGCAAGGGCTGGCAATGTGATACGTGGATATGCATCCTCCGCAGCTGATGATGCGGGAAGCATCGCTTCCCTCAGTGTGGGAACTTCAGCAACAGGTGTCGCCCTCTGTAGTGGCGTGGAGGCATGTGCCACAGATCAGGGGGGACGCGGAGTATTTCGGAGGAGGGCGGGATTCATCTAGGGGGGGGGGGGGGGGGGGGACGTTATTCGAAGCTGAGAGGCGCTTCAGAAACAAAGAGGGGCGGCGAGTCCGAGGACAAAGTGGACAGGTGTAGACATGAAGGCTCTCTAGGGGTGCATCCGGTGTCCACGCCTACTCCCCACCCACACCTTGTACTGTTCTCTACCGCTGCGGGGGTTTGTGTGTCTGTCTGTTTGTTTGACTGTTTGTGTCTTTCCTTCTTTCTTTGTGAAGATTGGCATAGCTCTGATGTGATGTATTTACTTTACCGGGCTTTGCTTTCCTCTAGTTTGCTTTAGTTTTGCTTTGGTTTTGCACGGGTAGTGTTTTGAAATAATGCTTCCTTTGCTAATTGGATTCTCAAAGGTGGGACAAAATGTAAACGTTTGACTGATACGATACATTGTGAAAATTTAAAAAATCGCAAGTAGGTTCATTAATAAGAAGCTTATCCAACAATTGTTTATCAATTGTTTCTTACTTATTGACTCTCGTTCATCCACTGTATAGGCATTATCATCAATGGAATACCAAATACAGTCGTTCACAATATAATGCATATCCAACATTATGAGCAGTTAACAAATCTTTCAGCATCATAAATGTATACAAAAAAGGAAAAGAATGATTTTCAGAAAGTGCTATATTGTTCCGTGGGTTTCTTTCTCATTCGGGATGACTGTAAGTGGTCAATTCATTCAGAGTTTATTTAAGACAAAATTGTGCTTTTGTATGGATCCTGTTAAGTGTTTAGATGGAAAGTAAATATAGCCGTTTTTTACGTCATATTTAATGATTTTCATTCAAATACATCATCATCATCGTCGTCGTCGTCGTCTTCGTCGTCGTTGTCGTCGTCGTCATTAGGTACAGCAGCAGCACCGCAGCAGCAACGACGACAGGAGGAGGAGGAGGAGGAGGAGGAGGAGGAGGAGGAGGAGGAGGAGAAGAAGAAGAAGAAGAAGAAGAAGAAGAAGAAGAAGAAGAAGAAGAAGAAGAAGAAGAAGAAGAAGAAGAAGAAGAAGAAGAAGAAGAAGAAGAACAACAACAACAACAACAACAACAACAACAACAACAACGAAAAGTAGATACCACCTCAAAATTTTATTGAACGATCTAGTTCCCTCTACCTGGCGTTAGTAACAATGCACATCTCACGCCGATCCCACTGGGACCAGACTACCACGCCCTTTGCTCTACTGACGCCAGGGGGTACAGGGGGTCAGAGACTTGGGTAGGGGTGGAAAGCGGGGCAAGACAGGGCATTAGGGTATTGTTTGCAGGGGAGGAGTGGACAGAAAGTGGGGTGTCTAGGAGAGAGTAGGGTAAGGGTTCGAGGCGCCACGCTAAAAATAGCTCTGGACTCTCCGCGTCGCATCGCCTTCCTCCACGCGACAGGCTGCACGCGAGGGATCTCGGCGCATGCGTTGGGGCAGCCGGGGTCAAAGTTGACAATAGTGGAAATGGAGCCTGCCGTGAGCTGTTCGCATTGCTTTGTGCCAACTTATGCACGCTGGCTTGATTTCTCTCTCTCTCTCTCTCTCTCTCTCTCTCTCTCTCTCTCTCTCTCTCTCTCTCTCTCTCTCTCTCTCTCTCTCTCTCTCTCTCTCATATTCTTTCATTCTCTCTCATTCTCTCATTCTCTCTTCTATCTCATTCTCTCTCTCTCTCTCTCTCTCTCTCTCTCTCTCTCTCTCTTTCTCTCTCTCTCTCTCTCATATTCTTTCATTCTCTCTCATTCTCTCATTCTCTCTTCTATCTCATTCTCTCTCTCTCTCTCTCTCTCTCTCTCTCTCTCTCTCTCTCTCTCTCTCTCTCTCTCTCTCTCGGTCATTACCTGTGCAGAAAATGTGCAGCTGCAGCAGACGAGACGATGAGGAAAAAGCTGACTGCGCACCCTGCAAGCAAGACTAAATACAAGGAGGGAAGGGGAAGAAATGCTCACTTGCAAGCTGGAAAGGAATTGTTGAAGGGAAGAAAAGGGTGCACGATAATGGCAATAATACCATTGTGCTAGTACCCATTAGAGGCTCAAAACTTTTACAGATAAAACAACCAAGTTTCCTCTCAACTTCAACATGCTTCTGTCTGTTTGCATTTGTCGCTCTTTCTGTCCTACTTCAAAAGAAAATTTTAGCTGACTGTATGCAACGTGATACTCCTGAATTGCTAGTAATTACACCTGATCTGGTTCCATGAGAT
>JAWQFJ010007029.1:15000-20000 GCA_034096865.1 Theodoxus fluviatilis | reverse complement strand
GTTTTTTCGGGAGCGATGACACAAAGAACAGCTGCAAAATGTCATCCAATCATTTCATCTTTCCAATACCTGTCCTTCCGAAGGAACAGCCAGATACGGTTCTCTACAAACTCGCCCCACGCATCTCATCGACTGCACCAAAACAGTGGACATGCTTAGATTTCCATGATTATATTTCTTATAATTATGTTCTCAAACTCACAGCCCCAATGCAGAGGGTCAGCAGCAGCAGCACCAGTCATGAACCCTCATCAGTCAGCAGCAGCAGCAACATTAATCATCAATCATCATCATCATCAGACATCATCAATCATTATCATCATCAATCATCATCATCACACATCAATCATCATCATACATCATCATCATCATCATTATCATCATCATCATCATCATCATCATCATCAGTATCATCATCATTATCATCATCATCATCATCATCATCATCGTCATTGTCGTCGTCGTCGGTCGTCGTTGTCATCATCATCAGCAGCAGCAGAAGCAGCATTATCAGCATAAGCATCATCAGCATAAACATCATCAGCATGATCATCAGCATCATTATAATCAGCAGCAGCAGCAGCAGCGGCATTTCATAGCGTTTGCTCCGAAACGGACAGAGTCGATCGCACTGCAATCCAATTAAATATGAAGTAACATGTACCATTTGTTAAACTAGCGAGATTTTGGAGACCATCTAAAGGCGTCCAACATTTACTTCAGTTATTTTGTTTTCAGTGGCGCTTTAGAATTAACTGTTCGCAGCTCGGCCTACCAGCCTTCGCCAGCCAATGGCCGGAGAAGAGTTCACCAGGGGTCATATGGTAATTAGCAGCACAGCCATGATGGTAGGTTACATAACTTCCGGTGCTATATGTTAGGGTATGTTTCGGGTCTGTGTTGAGGAGTGATGATCGCTAGATCGTGGCAAAAGGGTGACATTAGAGCATGCAA
This sequence comes from Theodoxus fluviatilis, assembly GCA_034096865.1. Lineage (NCBI taxonomy): Eukaryota > Metazoa > Mollusca > Gastropoda > Cycloneritida > Neritidae > Theodoxus > Theodoxus fluviatilis. Next base: position 19,046 of record JAWQFJ010007029.1, on the reverse strand, counting down.
AAAAATTAATTAGATTAAAAACTAATCGTAAATAGTCATAATAGACCATTGTAACGTATACTTTCTGCACAAAACCCACAGAAGATAAGTAAACAAACCACACCGTACGTACCTTGCAGACGAACGCGATAGAACCGTAGCAACTACACCAGCGGACGATCGAGCTGGTGTGATATAATGTTTCATGTAAAGCTCGAATGTGTGGCAGCAGATAACTGTTTAGTTCTGGCTTGAATTGACTATTTCGTTTCCCTGGTCTGGGGAGGACCGCAAATTCACTATCATAGAGTCGATGAGTGCATGATCAACTTGCCCGCATTCGGCGTAATGTAACGTGTAAGATTATGACAAGAAAATGGCATTAAAACTGAAAACAAAGATTCATGACAACTAAAATAACCAATTATATTAATAACTGACCATTTTTACACTTTCAGCTAGTGCTCAAAGCAAACAAAACACACTGCGGGGAGTGTCCCGGACACACATAAAAACTAAGTGCATGAGCGATCGTTTCGCTTTTCTCTCATTTGTTTCATCTGCTCCGACATGGTAAGCTGACTATGCCAAGAAACCAACATCTAAATCAGAGTTAGTTGATACATTTTTCTTCCTAAGGCGATGTCCGTGAGGAAGAAAACGCGTTACGTTGACTTTCGCAAGCCCGATGCCCGTCGACGTTACCTCAACAAAATTGAGGTGATCGGCGGGCTCGATCCATACCAGCTGATGCCCCCTGTGGATTAGGGGGGATGGGTGGTGTAAGAATTGACCCACCGCGTCTCCCTTTGCGATTCGTAAGAGGCGAATAACTAGGAACATCGTGACTTGATCTGCGCTGACTCGGAACTATTCTGTGCTCGGTAGCCTTACATAGCCTACAAAGGCTGATAAGCCTTAAAACTCTATCCATCCATCCATCCATCCATCCATACCAGCTGACGAAGGACCAACTTGATCTGGAATTGAGGAACATTCCGCCAACGAGTGCCATGGACATATTTAGTTGTTGTACTCGGAACATCGGCGTACACGTTGGAAGAGTTAAAGAATTATAGGTTTTTGGAAGTCTATCGATTCTTCGTAGCAGGATTCGTGGGAGATCTGCTCATTCTCTCAGGGTGTTTGTCTCGAAGGTCAGATCTATTCTGTAAATCTTCTTTTTCCATCCTCTTCGTCTAGCTTCAGTCACCCTTTGCACAATCGGACCTTGATTGGTTTTCTCTGATGGTATAAAGTAGGGCATGGGTTTAATGCTCCAAAAGAAAAGATGGTTCTACCAAAAAAAAAGATGCTTTCACCAAAAGAAAAGATGATTTTTCTCACTTTGACTGAATTGCCAAAAGAATAGCTGATCGGCCAAAAGAATTGCTGTTCAGCCAAAAGAATTGCTGTTTAAGCAAAAAATAAATTGAACTGGCAAAAGAATTGCTGTTCAAGCAAAAGAAAATATAATCGGGCAAAAGAAAAGGTGCTCCAGGCAAAAGAAATGGATTGTTGTTCACCAACACTCTAAAAAGGAGTTTAAGTGGTGTTCACTCATTAATTTCGAGAGATTATCATTCATCACATTCAAAGTCAGTGTGATTGATGGTCATTGTTTGAACTCAAAGATTTTGCTGAATGAAACAAGATTGTGTCAGTTGAAAATGGAATTTGATGGGAGAGAGATGGCAGAGATGGCTACAGATTTTGAGAGGATCGACCCAGTCAAATTAGACACTTCGTCGGAGTCTGACAGTGAGCCACCAGCTAAAAGAAGACGGGGAGCAGCAAAGCAATGGACCAAAGACCAAGAATTTCAATCTGGTGAAGAATCAGCAAGCTACATGACGGAGGTATGTTTTTGCTTTTATTTTGTTGTCGCGTTTCTGTTTGTTGTATTTGGCTGTTGTATTTATTCAAACTTGTTGTACCGTACGTACGTATAATGTCTTAAGTACATAACTTCACCATTTTTGCATTGAGGTATTACTGACAAGTTGCTGTTTTTCTTGCAGGATGGCAGATGGAAGGTCTACACCACAACGAATACCACAGACGGGCGGAAGGTTTACTACAAGTGCAGTGCGGCCGGGTGTGAAGCTGAAGTGTTTCTTCTGTACAAGGCAGGAGACTACGGGCGTCCAAAGCAAGCCAAACCAGCCCTCATCAGGCAGTGAACCACAAGGATGGATTTCCAGCAATAATTTTTTTGCTGAAAATATCATTTTTTTGGTTAAAATCAAATTTTTTTTGGATGAAATTTATTTTGGGAGTTTCATCTCTTTTTTTGCTTGGAGCATCTATTTTTTTGCTTGGAGCATTTATTTTTTTGGTGGATCAGCCGATTTTTTGATGGGATATTTTTTGCTAAATAAGCAATTCTTTTGGTGAAAGCATCTATTCTTTTGGCCAATAAATTTAAAGCCGCAGAAAACACACACACACACACACACACACACACACACACACAGCCTAGCGTGCATTAAGAATCTGCAACTCATTAATTCATCAGGCCGGAGAAACTATTCATCCGTAAAAGTCGCCTGTGACCTTTGTAATGGTAACGTATAGATTATCTGGTGTAGTCTTCACTGCAGCGCCACGTGGACACTTCAAAGCAAGTTCTAACACAGAGCCCAACACACTGCAGCGCCACGCGGACACTTCAAAGCAAGTTCTAACACAGAGCCCAACACACTGCAGCGCCACGTGGACACTTCAAAGCAAGTTCTAACACAGAGCCCAACACACTGCAGCGCCACGCGGACACTTCAAAGCAATTTCTAACACAGAGCCCAACACACTGCAGCGCCACGTGGACACTTCAAAGCAAGTTCTAACACAGAGCCCAACACACTGCAGCGCCACGTGGACACTTCAAAGCAAGTTCTAACACAGAGCCCAACACACTGCAGCGCCACGTGGACACTTCAAAGCAAGTTCTAACACAGAGCCCAACACACTGCAGCGCCACGTGGACACTTCAAAACAAGTTCTAACACAGAGTCCAACACACTGCAGCGCCACGTGGACACTTCAAAGCAAGTTCTAACACAGAGTCCAACACACTGCAGAAAGCAGGCAGGAAATATGTCTGACTCTAGGCAAAAACAAACAAGTTTCATGGGCGCGTTGCACAGGCAAGACATATCTAGAGAATCTCGAGGGCTAGTCGTTGCCTACGTCGTCTCGCTCACAAGGAGGCACTCTCTGTGAAGGAGGGCGGACGAGGCAGCTCCGGAGATCACTCGCTGCGTCTCGCTTCAGAGGCCTGGATGAACCACATTAGCGGAGACCGTTCCAATTGGGTCGCCGCTGACAGACGGCAATGCCTGTAGTGTGCTTCTCACTGTCCAAGAATGGAAAAGTGAACGTACACGGAAGTATTTACTGTTATAGTATTAATAATTATTTGTATATTTTGAGGAGTTTGATTATAGGTTATTTCTGGACAAACACTGTCGAATTTTATTTTATCGTTTGCATACACGAAGCACAGTACATGTTTACTCTCTTAATTATGACCCATGAATTGATCGAAGTGTATCGAGGCACAACGTTTTCGACAAAATTGTCTACAGCTGAACCCGGCTTGCTTTCTTTTCGTTGAAATAGTTTCCGTGCCATTCAAAATGTCACCATGGTATGTTCTATCAAGTGAAAAACTACTGTGATGTCTGAGTCATCAGTTATTTCGTCTATCGGCAATTTCTTCACCAACTCTCTAGCCAGGACGCAACCATGTTCTCTCGGACTTCCGCCTTGCCAATTAACGATTGGCCGTTTCTTAGACGTCTTGCTCGCTCTCGGTTTGCCCTCGAGGAGGGTGCCTAGCGTAGGCAACGCGCCCCATGCTACCTGTTTCTCTTTCCCGAGAAGCTACGCAAAAGCACTCGTCCATATGCTTCAGACAGGAGAGTACTTTACCAACCCTCAGGCGCGAAGACTTGAACTGATCTCAGCCACAAAACAGCTTTGTTCTCCCCCCGAGGCGTTAATTTCAGAGACTTAGGAGGAAAAAATACGGTCGTGTTTGCAGAACTTTTTATCTCCAAAAGCAT
>JAWQFJ010007029.1:0-7500 GCA_034096865.1 Theodoxus fluviatilis | reverse complement strand
GGTGCCGTGGTTCAGTCCCATCTCTGGACGACTTGACTGTTATTCTCTATCGGATATAACACAAGTGAAAAGTCCGGAAAATTAGGAAAGTCATCTGATTACTAAGAGAAATCGTTGGAAATTGCTCTGTATAGCACCAAGTCCTGTTATTTCTCGCTGGGACGAAATGGGGACCTCCATCTCTCAGGAAACGACACGCGTCAAGCTATCCTTTTGTAAACACGACCAAAATGTCATTTCTTCTCCAAGCCAAACACCAGGGCATTGTTCTTGCTATAAATACACTGGACGGGCCAGGGGTGCAATTTTGATTTGGCGGTTCCGTCAAGGTTTCTATCGTTGTGCATAAACTGCGACCCACGTGTCCATAAACAGTGGCCTCCATGGGAGACCAGCACTTGGCAGGGAACTGTGTAGACTCTGATTGCAAGGGATCTCTTCTGACAAACAAAGCGAGAATGAGTTGACATTAAGGTGATGAGGTAGACGATGTAGAGGCCTCCATGGGCAGAAAGGTTTATGGACACAGTCAGTGTTTGGGGTTTACATTGAAGGTTATCGATTGGACTGCTTGGAATGAGTCGGCATGCATGGCAGAGCAAATCAAAATCCCCTTCCAGCGATGGTCATTTTTGATTGAGCCGTGGCACTGATTTCGACCATTACAACGGAGCTTAAAGACAAGAAACCATATTCCACTTGTCTATCGTCTCACAGCACTTATTCGTGTTAATGTTCATCATTAAAATATACAGGCTGAATGTAAGTTCTGCTGCAACTAAAGAAAGGCTGTCACAATTTGATGGGCTGCAATAACCCTCACTTCTTGTTGTTGGTGCTATTGTTGTTGTTTTTGTTGTTGTTGCTGCTGCTGCTGCCGCTGTTTGGAAAAAAACTAAACTAAAATATAATGTATCCACTGCGATAAAACACATTGAAGAGAAAGGTAGAAGTTTTTCAACCGTGTCTTTTCACTTATACTTGGTTATTAGGCCACCTGATTGATTCTCTAAAAACATGTGATTACAGAAAAGACACAGACAGACAAACAGAATGTACGGACAGTGATTTACCTGAGATAATGTGTGTAATTTCTTCTCCATAGACGCCAGCTGTGAAAAAAGAAGCAGCCTCTCAATTAAGTTATACATGTTGCTAACTATTGTAATGTTGTAACTTCATAAATTCCAAGGATTCCCGTACTCATTAAGGATTGTTATTCAAAATAATTGAGCACAGCGAACTTTGGTACTTATCAAACCAATCATGAATACTACATATGCTAAAATAAAGGTTCTACATCGATGCACTTGATGCGCTGTATAGATGTATGTATGAATTCCGCAGTTTCCAAAAGCGCCATATCCACTTCGTCCCCCAGACAGCCTCTCTAGAACGCACTTCTGCCATGGGAAAGGCAACAATGGGAGTCAATAGCCTCTGATTACTCTATCAGACAGCGCCAATTTGGCACAAGGAGACCTGTAGACCTGATGTCCTGCAGGGAGGAATCCCTGATCTACAAAATTTGGACAGATTCACTGTCATCCCTGCAGATATCGTGTGGTAAGGCAGAGGTCACAGGGTCAACGGCATGGCCAAGCCCCCAGGAGATTGACAATGAAGTCATAAGCCCTCACTTCTCTCTGCCAGGCTCAGTTAATTGGCGCACCTAACGATCTCTCTCTCTCTCTCTTTCTCTCTCTCTTTCTCTCTCTCTCCCACACACACACACACACACAGTCACACACACACACACACACACACACACACACACACACACACACACACACACACACACACACACACTCGTACCTAAACTACACATACTTTACATACATCACTCGACTTCATCCGAGCTTGCAGCACAACAAAGCAATCAAAAAGCTTTTTTTCTTTTCAATCGAAATGCGAGAAATTGCATTGCCTTGAAAGAAACTATCCAATTAAAGCTGAAATTGGCACACTGTGGGAGCAAAGAAGTAAAGAGTGGAGGAGAAAGAATCTCGAAGAAGTCTACATCTCCATCCATCAAGCACTGGGCTAGGTGACGTAGTAAAAGTTTCTTTGCAAGATTGTGCGTAGTTGTGCACAGAGGAAGTAATTTGTCTCGTGTTTTCCCCAGTTCGTTAATTTCTAACTTTGCCTTCATTCATTTGCTGTTACACCTGGCACAGTCGCAGCAGTCACTAATTCTTCTTCTTCTTCTTCTTCTTCTTCTTCTTCTTCTTCTTCTTCTTCTTCTTCTTCTTCTTCTTCTTCTTCTTCTTCTTCTTCTTCTTCTTCTTCATCTTCTTTCTTCTTTCTCTTCTTCTTCCTTCTCGTCTTCTCTTCTTTCTGCTCCTCTTTCTCTTCCTCCAACTACCGTAATTTCGTTCTTCTACCTGGGAATAGCACAACAAGAAGCCGAGAAGTAGGAAAGACTGGAGGCCAAGAGCACTCTTTGCAGAGAAATTGATTCCCGCGGGCGACGGTGCACTCACAGCCGTGGATGCTTTGCTCTGTCAGAGGCAGGCGGCTCGCGATAGTTTCCAGCTGGTCCTACGACCCAACCACACTGCATCATACTTAACATCTACTCCATCTCTGTCAGCACTGTAGGGAGAAGCAGCGGGCCGGACGCGTAGTGCCCGCCACTCAAGGTCATCGGTCACTGGCCTGTGGCGCCTGTCACCAGCAGAGGTCTATGCAGCCCTCTCTGGAAAGCTTGTCCACCCGGAATGGCGGGATAACTGGCCTTCCTTTCGAGGTGTCCATTGTGTGTTTGCAGAAAGCGGATTGGATGCATGGCACAAAGTCATACGGCTAAATGTGGAAAAGGTTTTGATGGCGAGGGATTGGTATTCTAACATTCTCAGGAAAAGCTTTCCCCTATGATAACCATTGTTTTAATCGTACGACACAAGTCTAGGAACCCATCTCTTCTGCAATGTGTTATATTCAAACGCAACCTCAGCACACGAAACACAATTTCTGATTAATGATTTTTGTTTCCCGCACAAATACTTAACAAATAATGGCTTGGCCATATCAAAATGCAAATTGACAAAGGTCAAGGTCGTGGATTTTTTGCGCTCGGCGGAATGGGTCAACTGAAGTTATTTCCCCAGAGGGTGAAAAGTCCCCCTCACTCTTCCATCCATCACGGTGCCTTCAGCGTTTCCTATCTTCAGCTTTTGTTTCGCCAGATGAGGCAGAGGACAAAGGATGGACGCAGTGGCAAGGCGAGATTAAAGTATCAAGATGATAAATCTACTTCGTCACGTAGGGCTACGTCCCCTCTTGATGATGCTTCTTCTTACACCATCAGAATGACTGTGTTGTTTACTGGATTCGTCGGCGTGGCTTGATTAGCAATGAAGTGTTTTAACGATATTTTCTTCTTAGAACGTCATATGGTTATTGAGAATACTTCACTTGGTCGTTTGTAATCCGAATTGCAAGTTAGTGACGTTGCTGCACCTTCCCTCTCCAGCTTATCATCCCCTCCTCACTCCCCATTCCATCATCTCCTACCCCCCCCCACTCCCCCCCCCCCCAAATTTTACAACCCCCCCCCCACTCCAACATCACCCCCCCCTACCTTGGTCCTCACATCCTCTGCTCTTACTTATTTCGCCCTGTGTGCGTATTTGCATATGAAAGTGTACATGCGTCAGTGTGTGTGTGCGTGCGTGCGTCTCTCTCTCTCTCTCTCTCTCTCTCTCTCTCTCTCTCTCTCTCTCTCTCTCTCTCTCTCTCTCTCTCTCTCTCTCTCTCCCTCTCTCCCTCAATCCCTCCCTCCCTCTCTCTCTCTCTCTTTTTCTCTCTTTCTCTCTCTCTCTCTCTCTCTCTCTCTCTCTCTCTCTCTCTCTCTCTTCAATCAGGTCACACCAACAGACACACAAACACACACACACACACACACACACACACACACACACACACACACACACACACACACACACAACTTAAAACTAGCAAAACCAACTCTCGTGTGGTGGAGACTCCTGAGGAAGTTAAATCGACTTTGCAACTCATGTTGCACACAGCAACGACGCAGAGGGAAGCTATGTTCTCTTGGGGCTGGCAAGAAAAAGATTGAGCGGAAGAGCACGACCTTAATTAGAGGCTATTGATGGCAGCTGTAACCGTGCGTTTCCTCTCCCTGTCCCCTCGGAGCTGTGACCCGAGGGGTGAGGACACTGGGGATGGGTGGTGGGGGTCTGTCCAGGACAGCAGCAATTACAGGGGTCCTGGTCAGCAGAGAGAACCTTGCCCCGTCTGGACGACGGGCTCTGGACCAAAGCTGGACACTAATTGCGTTCCCTTGCTTCCTGGCAGGGACGACGTCCAGAACCCAGGGGTGTCTGCCCTCACAGAGGTTTTCAGAACTAATTCATTCCAGGATGAAGGCTGCCAATCATTCGTAGAGACCGCCGTGATGACCGGTGTTTCGTCCAGACGCGGTTAGCTCCCCTGGGGCGGCGATGAAGTGGGTGAGAATGAGACGGTTACTCAGAGGACTTTAAGAGAGTTAGAGGCGGACTGTCTGGATGACAGTGGCACTGCGGGTGATGGAGTGGGAAGACAAGCTATGACAGTGAATGGAATATCAAAAGAGAAATCAAATCAAGCGGAGAATAAATGATTGATGAGTTCGACGATGAACTGATTGAAATGAGAGACCGCACTGTTGTTTATACAAGAAAACAAAATATATACGACAGTTATTAGCTCCTATTGAAAGGTAAAGTACGTTGAGTGATCGGCGTTGTGACATACATGTAGATACTGACACAAATACGGTATTATCTTTGAATTAAACACACACACACACACACACACACACACACACACAATGTCATTTAAAAGCTATATCTTCACATGTGTGCACACACACACACACACGCACGCACACACACACTCACACACACACACACACACACACACACACACACACACACACACACACACACACTCGTTCACAGAAACAAAACAGTGAACAAAATTCATCGCAAGCACTCTTCCTTCTCTAAACAAGTCTTCCCCTCTGTAATAATCGCATATGACTGAGAAAATTACCCATTCGACTTGTTACTTTTGACACTGAAGTCTGACATCCATATCCGCGAGTGCGTGCATATCAGATATAAAACTTCGCTGCAGCACAGACCCTCCTTGTCGGATCCCTTATGACAACGTTTCTGTGTCAGCACACATGTTTCTCTCCAGCAGAAGGGAGCACAGCCATTACTTTCGTCCAGGAGACAATGCACAATTACTGTTTTATAACGTAGATGACACGTTCGGTTTGAAACGTCCTGTTGACGTTCCCCACGACACTTCTCCCACGACACTTCCCTAATTACCTGCTGCGACTTGTTCACTGAGAACCTGATGCATCAGCACGGGAAGGTAATGACATGGTGAACATCCCCTGACAGAGGAGACAATGGCAACCATGACAACTGACTCTGTCTCCTGTGTCTGTTACACAGAATCCGGCCGCCGGGTCGACGTTTCGGAGGTCACCAGGTCGGAGACTGACTAAAGAGTTCCAAACAAGGGAGATAACGCTGGTAAAAGGATCCCTCTGCACTGGATTAGGGGTAATCCTCCCACGAGATTGCTTACGCCTGCTGTCCGTCTCGTCGTGGAGGCAGCGAAGCAAATTTTCGCGAAGATAGACGACATCGGTCAGATCTAACATGGATTTGTCACTCCTGCGATCAGTGCGTAACAAACGAAGTTGGATGGGACATGCAGACAGTACAAGTGATGTGTGTAAGGGTAAATGTGAAGTTTCTTAACGTGCGATTTCAGATGCGATGCAAATATGTTGAGTCCAAAGCAATTTCGATGAAGTTTGCTTCACCAGTAAATATGGTGTGATCGCATAGAGCTGCAAATGTTACCAAAATAATTAATCATGAGAATGATACGACAAATTCTTCCTTGATTCAGCGAGCTGAGAATCCAAATAAAAAGGTTGATCAGAAGTGACATTATCCCCCGACAGGAATAGAAGACAGCGGCAAAAAGCAACTTTACTTCGAAATGCTCATTGGATAACCTTCTGCTGTGACATCCCCAAGGCACGTGGAGGCTACATCTTCACTGCATATGCACTTCAACACACGAAGTATACGAAGTAGCCAGAGAACTTGTTTTGAAATGGGACCGGACTCTGAATACAGTGTTTCGAGCGCCTTGACAAATCCAGATCGATATCAATGCGAAGTGTAGAAAAAACAAAACTCTCGACACAAACTTGTAACAAGTCAATGCTCTAGAAAAAGCTCTCCCTCTATTTGCCTTCTTCCCAACTCTCGAGAACCGAATTCGTCTGTCTTTCGTTTCTTCTTCATTCCCTCTTTTTTTAATCTCTTGTCGAGTTTCCTCGCACCGACGAGCCTCCGTCGGGGACGCTGTGGGATTTCCTGCGTGGAGCGACATGTCGTGACGTCAGCACCAAAAGCGAGGCTGAGGCCTGTTGGGGGCGCCGTGGCGTGACGTATCAAGGACCGCCCTTGTCTTCTTCCGTCGATGGCCAAAAAACAATTTTCTTCTGAGAACAGGAAGTGTCTCGGGGCCCCGCAGAATCACGCCATTTGTGTTGGGGTCTAGTCCCTGGAGGTTTTCCCCGGCAGCCCGAGCCACATGGCTTCCCGTCTATCTCTAGAGGGACTTTTTTACCATGGGTCTTTCGATACCTTCTTGCTGCTGCGAAGAGATGTCTGTAATTTTGGTTCAAGGAGCTTACAAAGTTGGGCTGGATGTTAAAAGGGTTTTAAACTTTAAAAGATCAAATTTCAAGTGATAGACATGTCAAGATTGTGTGTTCTAGAGTAAAAAGATATCGAGTAAAAGCTTCGATCCTTGCCCGAGCTGTGATTTTTCTTCCCTAAAAATGTTCTTCAGACAGGAGTGGTGTGAAAATTACAGCCTTCGTCGTTAAAGTGACATCAATTTCTTGTTCAATTGTCCTAAACGTAAGGGACATGGTGTTTACTGACCATGAACGCTTTACTCACGACCCTGCCAAACGTAGTTGAGCACGCTCAGTCGGTTACCTTCGGGCGGTGGGGCTTGTATTCGGTTTTACTGTTCGGTGGTGACTTCTGGCTTTAGGGGGGTGATCCCGACTTAGCTTGGAGAGTGCCTGGGGTCGCCAATTGTTGCTCACTGGAGCAGATCGTGTGATCAGTCACATTCATAATATCCTGAAAGGACGCCATTTCCATTTCCACCTTCATGATTTTTTTTAGTCACGATGCGGTAGTCCGTTGCTGGCTTCCGAGGACGATGAAAGGGCCTGAAAATTGTGAGTGAATTACCGGGTCTCGGTGGCACAGCTTAAGTTGCACCGACATAGGTGTTTGGTAAATTCTTCTGCGGGGATGCTTGTCTCCAATGTCTATTCCCGCCTTCCCCCCGTTATAAGAATCTTTTGCGAATCTATCTGACCAAGCGTGGTCATGCTGTTTGTCGTGTTTTTGCAGTATTTGGCATCAGTGT
>JAWQFJ010007028.1:15000-24216 GCA_034096865.1 Theodoxus fluviatilis | reverse complement strand
CAGTTTCGACCCTACACCTCTTGCTCCTCACATACTCCATATCCCTATTACTCCACGTCCGCGTATGCCTATGCCCCTACTCTCTTATACGTAGCTTCAAGAAACAGCTATGTTTACATGACGGGCAGCGTTAGTCTTTACGGCATAAACAATGATTCTGATGCCTTGTATTTCTTCGCGTAAATTTTCGTTCCCCTATTAGTTCACGTCTCGTAGACAAACTCCCTTCGTTAACGTAGCCCCGTACGCTGGCATTCGGTCATTGCTATCTTTTTCTTCTTCTCGTCGTACAACCTATACTACGGTCATCTTTGCTTGTGTACCATTCCTTCCAACTTCTTTCTTGCCTTCCCTCCTTCTTATATGTCATCCCCGTGTGGGACTGACTGCGACTCACGAAACACTAACTTATTTCCGTTGTACAGCCTCTTCCAGTAATATTCAAGATTCATACACTCCCCTACACCAGAAAGGTACCTAGTGATGGCTATGGCCTCTATGCATGGATAATGGATTTATTCTCATGTTGATACCATTGGATTCTTGGCTCACAGATCGTGCCCGTGTCCACACCTGTCCTCTTTCAGCATCCCGTTCTTATTCGTCACACCTTGATGCGCTGCACTGTTCCTTCTTCACTTGTCTTTTACTTGTTAGTCCCCTCATCTAGTCCGCTCCCCCTCCACCTTCCTACCCCCCCTACCCCCTGGCACCTATTTCGTCCTAAGGTCCCACCCCCTCCTCCTCCACTACCCCCCGTCCCTCCATACCTCCTAGCACACACATCCGACTCCAATCACTCTATTGTCAGTGTGAATCCTTCCCTCAGTGGTGTCCTAAGCTAATCCTCCTTCTTCTCAACGAGGCCCTCCAATCTCATCGGGTCTAATCAGGTCACCTCCTACCCGATTTTCCCTGTTCAGTTCACCCCTCCCCCCCCTTTACTCATCGACTCATCACTCTCCTTAACGGCGATTGCTACACCCTCCTGCTGTGGGTCACTTCCATTTCACCTCTCTGACCCCCAACCCACAGGCACCTCCCGCAGTATCGCGTCCTACTTTACTTACTCACCCTGATAAACTCACCTTTCACCTTGCCCAGACCGTATTGCCATCATCCTATACATCGAACCCTTGACTGTCCTCTTTCATATCTGACACGCATATCATTGTACCTTGACACACTGTCTCAATCGAATCGCACTCACTAAACACTACCCTGTGACACTACACTCATCTCAGTTACCACACTCCCCTCTCTCGGCACACGCTGCCTCCCTCCCTCCTTCCTCTCCCTCCTCCCCTGCCACCCTCCCTACACACTGGGCACTCCCGCACTGTGCTCGTTGTGCTCGCCAACGCCATCACCCTTCTACACTCATATTAATGTTTCGCAGGTACCACGCCCTCCATCTATCACCACCTCCTCCACATACCCAATGTCTTTATCTAACGCCACCAATCCCCCGCATAAACTCCCAATATCCTTCCTCCTTATAGCAAACGCCAGCCAAGCACCTTTTCCACCCAAACACTTGTCTCTCCTAAGCACTACATACTCCCTCCATATACCCTCCTCCCTCAGCAGGCCCTACTCTCCTATCCCTCCCCATTGTACCTCGTCGACAAAATCTGCATTTCACATGCGATTCAACTTGCCGCACGGTCTATCGAATACCACCACACCGACCAACTCTACTGCCACCTCCTGTGTCACACGTCCACCTGTGCACCATGTCCTGTGAAGAAGTCCTCCAAACAAGTCTTTCGTACTCGGCTCAAGTGTGCCCTACCGACCATCGGCACCTTGCTGCCACCACTGCATCCACACCCTCCCGATCACTCTGCATACTCTGCGCCAAGCTCCACCATCATCCGACTCACTGCATCCCTGACCATATGCCCACACACCTCGACCACAATCTGTACCCTGACACTCCATCCGTACACCACTCCGAACTCTTTCACTTGACTTTCCAAATCTCACTACCAACACCCTCATCCTCAGCTCACAACAACACAATGCTCACACACACACACTGACACAATGTCCACCACATGCCGTATCACTGCCTCTCGCGCCTGCACAATGCTGCCACCACTATATGATCCATTTTGACCTCACTAGCATGACCATTGTCCACAGACTGTACACGCTACCATGCACCAATACGCTGTCCACACACGCTAAACCATGCATCCTGTACATCCCAACGCTCACCCACTCCCTCCCTCCCCTTCGCTCCGACACTTTCACCATCCAAGTCCCATACCATCTGGACCCTTCGGCAACAGTCTACCCACACGCAAGTATCTGTCTGATCCCCTTCACACCTATGATAAAGCACACCCACGCCCAGACACACCCTTTGCGCACTCCCTGACATAAGTCGTCCATATCCCTCACCCAAACACCATAATGACTCCTGTGATCCACCCTCAGCTCCACCCGCCCTTTCCTAACTCCACTCCTTTCTTATACTATTAATCATCCACCCTGCAACAATCGCTAAATTCCCTCCTCTCCCACTCCTGCTCCTCTCCCTGTCTCCTATCTTCCCTCCATCCCTCCTCCATCCCGACCTGACGATTGCCACTTGTACTCTCCCCCATCCATCTCGTTCCAGTGTCACTCTGTCGCTTCCCCGTGTTCCTCCCCTTCCCTTCCCTCCCCTCCTCCCTCCCTCCTCCCCCGCCTCAGTAACCACGCTCACATGCACTCCATTCATTGATTCCACCAGGTCCCACACAGCTACCGCCGCTGTGTCACTGCATCCCTTCCCTTCCCTCAGTCCAATTGCTCGTGGTTGCACTTTCCCCCTGCCCCGTGACAATGTATGACTCTTTCTCACAATGTCACCTCCGTGTTGTCACCCTTGTCATGCCTACCTATATGTGTCTGCGACGTTCAAAATCGTATCCTCTCCGTTTTCCTCCTCATCCCTCCAGTGCGTCGGATGGTGAACGTAGTCAGTACAGAAAAGGGTCCGATGATGTGACTTGTCAGTCAATGTCGCGTGTGACTTGTCAGTGTTGTGTGTGACTTGTCAGTCAGTGTTGTGTGAGATTTGAAAGTCAATGTCGAGTGTGACTTGTCAGTCAATGTCGAGTGTGACTTGTCAGTCAGTGTCGTGTGTGACTTGCCAGTCAGTGTCGGGTGTGACTTGCCAGTCAGTGTCGGGTGTGACTTGCCAGTCAATGTATGACTTTTCAATGTCGAGTGTGACTTGCCAGTCAGTGTCGTGTGGGATTCGTCTCGCAGTTTCGCATACAGTTTGTCAAGCAGTGCCGTATGCGACTTGCTAAACAGTGTTGTAAATGGCTTGTCTTGCTAAGTTTTGCGTGGCTTGAAAGACATTGTATTGATGGTATGTGGCTGCCACACATTATTTTATGTGGCTTCCCACACAGCGTCGTGTGTAGGTGCACCGCCGTGTGACTACATGATGCATTGTTATGTGCGATTCATTGAGGTTTCAATGGGTGCTTCATTGAAAAGATCAGGTGCTTATGTGGCATCCTGCAGTGGATTGAGGGTAAGAATAGACCCCCCTGTGGGTTGGGGGTAAGAATAGACCCACCGTGTCTCCCTAAGTGATTCATGAGAAGGGAGTGACTAGGGAAATCGTGACTTTACCTTGCTCTTATTCTAACCATTTCTAGCTATTTTTCATGTTCATTGGCCTTAAATAGTCCACGACGGCAGATAGGCGATAAAACTCCGTCTGTGCATCCATGTATCCATCCATCCATCCATCCATCCTGTCTGGTGTAGGAATATGATTTGAATGGGCAGTACAAATATGTATGCTGTCCATCATCCAGGGTGATCAGTTGAGATGTACCACGTTTGGTTCGCTTGACGACACGTACGGGGCTTCTTAGGTTTGTCACGTGAACTATAGGGACGTTACCCATTGTTCTACGTCCGTCATTAACATCTGTTTCTTATCTAGGGCGGGACCGTTTATGCTTTCCTCGATAATCTCATGTGCGTAAGCGACACGTACAAGTAATCAGGTTTTATTATGTGTGTATTATTTGGCAGTAACATGCCAACTTTCGCCTGATGACATGTCCTGTCTGTCACAGTGGTGTGTAAACTGTAGCGCGGTACCTCTAGGGCGTCCACTGATAATCTTGCATACAGCTAATCGAGTTCTATTCTGTGTGCTGTGTAGGGTGATATTGTGTGTGCTGTGTAGGGCGATATTGTGTGTGCTGTGTAGGGCGATATTCTGTGTGCTGTGTAGGGTGATATTGTGTGTGCTGCGTAGGGCGATATTGTGTGCGCTGAGTAGGGTGGTATGGTGTGTGCTGTGTAGGGTGATATTGTGTGTGCTGTGTAGGGCGATATTCTGTGTGCTGTGTAGGGCGATAGTGTGTGTGCTGTGTAGGGCGATATTCTGTGTGCTGTGTAGAGCGATATTGTGTGTGCTGTGTAGGGTGATATTGTGTGTGCTGTGTAGAGCGATATTGTGTGTGCTGTGTAGAGCGATATTGTGTGCGCTGAGTAGGGTGGTATTGTGTGTGCTGTGTAGGGTGAAATTGTGTGTGCTGTGTAGGGCGATATAGTGTGTGCTGTGTAGGGCGATATTGTGTGTGCTGTGTAGGGTGATATTGTGCGTGCTGTGTAGGGCGATATTGTGTGCGCTGTGTAGGGCGATATTGTGTGTGCTGTGTAGGGTGATATTCTGTGTGCTGTGTAGGGCGATATTGTGTGCGCTGTGTAGGGCGATATTGTGTGTGCTGTGTAGAGCGATATTGTGTGCGCTGTGTAGAGCGATATTGTGTGTGCTGTGTAGGGCGATATTGTGTGTGCTGTGTAGGGCGATATTGTGTGTGCTGTGTAGGGCGATATTGTGTGTTCTGTGTAGGGCGGTATTGTGTGCTGTGTAGGGTGATATTCTGTGTGCTGTGTAGGGTGATACTGTGTGTGCTGTGTAGGGTGATATTGTGTGTGCTGTGTAGGGCGATATTGTGTGTGCTGTGTAGGGCGATATTGTGTGTGCTGTGTAGGGCGATATTGTGTGTGCTGTGTAGAGCGATATTGTGTGTGCTGTGTAGGGCGATATTGTGTGTTCTGTGTAGGGCGATATTGTGTGTGCTGTGTAGGGCGATATTGTGTGTGCTGTGTAGGGTGATATTGTGTGTGCTGTGTAGGGTGATATTGTGTGTGCTGTGTAGGGCGATAGTATGTGTGCTGTGTAGGGTGATATTGTGTGTGCTGTGTAGGGCGATAGTATGTGTGCTGTGTAGGGTGATATTGTGTGTGCTGTGTAGGGCGATATTGTGTGTGCTGTGTAGGGAGATATTGTGTGTGCTGTGTAGGGCGATAGTATGTGTGCTGTGTAGGGCGATATTGTGTGTGCTGTGTAGGGCGATATTGTGTGTGCTGTGTAGGGCGATATTGTGTGTGCTGTGTAGAGCGATATTGTGTGTGCTGTGTAGAGCGATATTGTGTGTGCTGTGTAGGGCGATATTGTGTGTGCTGTGTAGGGCGATATTGTGTGTGCTGTGTAGAGCGATATTGTGTGTGCTGTGTAGAGCGATATTGTGTGTGCTGTGTAGGGCGATATTCTGTGTGCTGTGTAGGGCGATATTGTGTGTGCTGTGTAGGGCGATATTGTGTGTGCTGTGTAGGGCGATATTGTGTGTGCTGTGTAGGGCGATATTGTGTGTGCTGTGTAGGGCGGTATTGTGTGCTGTGTAGAGCGATATTGTGTGTGCTGTGTAGGGCGATATTGTGTGTGCTGTGTAGAGCGATATTGTGTGTGCTGTGTAGAGCGATATTGTGTGTGCTGTGTAGGGCGATACTGTGTGTGCTGTGTAGGGCGGTATTGTGTGTGCTGTGTAGGGCGATATTGTGTGTGCTGTGTAGAGCGATATTGTGTGTGCTGTGTAGGGCGGTATTGTGTGTGCTGTGTAGGGCGATATTGTGTGTGCTGTGTAGGGCGATATTGTGTGTGCTGTGTAGGGCGGTATTGTGTGCTGTGTAGAGCGATATTGTGTGTGCTGTGTAGGGCGATATTGTGTGTGCTGTGTAGAGCGATATTGTGTGTGCTGTGTAGAGCGATATTGTGTGTGCTGTGTAGGGCGATATTGTGTGTGCTGTGTAGGGCGATATTGTGTGTGCTGTGTAGAGCGATATTGTGTGTGCTGTGTAGGGCGATATTGTGTGTGCTGTGTAGAGCGATATTGTGTGTGCTGTGTAGAGCGATATTGTGTGTGCTGTGTAGGGCGATATTCTGTGTGCTGTGTAGGGCGATATTGTGTGCGCTGTGTAGGGCGATATTGTGTGTGCTGTGTAGGGCGATATTGTGTGCGCTGTGTAGGGCGATATTGTGTGCGCTGTGTAGGGCGATATTGTGTGTGCTGTGTAGGGCGATATTCTGTGTGCTGTGTAGGGCGATATTGTGTGCGCTGTGTAGGGCGATATTGTGTATGCTGTGTAGGGCGATATTGTGTATGCTGTGTAGAGCGATATTGTGTGTGCTGTGTAGAGCGATATTGTGTGTGCTGTGTAGAGCGATATTGTGTGTGCTGTGTAGAGCGATATTGTGTGTGCTGTGTAGAGCGATATTGTGTATGCTGTGTAGAGCGATATTGTGTGTGCTGTGTAGAGCGATATTGTGTGTGCTGTGTAGGGCGATATTGTGTATGCTGTGTAGAGCGATATTGTGTGTGCTGTGTAGGGCGATATTGTGTGTGCTGTGTAGAGCGATATTGTGTGTGCTGTGTAGGGCGATATTGTGTGTGCTGTGTAGGGCGATATTGTGTGTGCTGTGTAGGGCGATATTGTGTGTGCTGTGTAGGGCGATATTGTGTGTGCTGTGTAGGGTGATATTCTGTGTGCTGTGTAGAGCGATATTGTGTGTGCTGTGTAGGGCGATATTGTGTGTGCTGTGTAGGGCGATATTGTGTGTGCTGTGTAGGGCGATATTGTGTGTGCCGTGTAGGGTGATATTCTGTGTGCTGCGTAGGGCGAAATTGTGTGTGGTGTGTAGGGTGATATTGTGTGTGCTGTGTAGGGCGATATTGTGTGTGCTGTGTAGGGTGATATTCTGTGTGCTGTGTAGGGTGATATTGTGTGTGCTGTGTAGGGTGATATTGTGTGTGCTGCGTAGGGCGATATTGTGTGTGCTGTGTAGGGCGATATTGTGTGTGCTGTGTAGGGCGATATTGTGTGTGCTGTGTAGGGCGATATTGTGTGTGCTGTGTAGGGTGATATTCTGTGTGCTGTGTAGAGCGATATTGTGTGTGCTGTGTAGGGCGATATTGTGTGTGCTGTGTAGGGCGATATTGTGTGTGCTGTGTAGGGCGATATTGTGTGTGCCGTGTAGGGTGATATTCTGTGTGCTGCGTAGGGCGAAATTGTGTGTGGTGTGTAGGGTGATATTGTGTGTGCTGTGTAGGGCGATATTGTGTGTGCTGTGTAGGGTGATATTCTGTGTGCTGTGTAGGGTGATATTGTGTGTGCTGTGTAGGGTGATATTGTGTGTGCTGCGTAGGGCGATATTGTGTGTGCTGTGTAGGGCGATATTGTGTGTGCTGTGTAGGGCGATATTGTGTGTGCTGTGTAGGGCGATATTGTGTGTGCTGTGTAGGGTGATATTGTGTGTGCTGCGTAGGGCGATATTGTGTGTGCTGTGTAGGGCGATATTCTGTGTGCTGTGTAGGGTGATATTGTGTGTGCTGCGTAGGGCGATATTGTGTGTGCTGTGTAGGGCGATATTGTGTGTGCTGTGTAGGGCGATATTGTGTGTGCTGTGTAGGGCGATATTGTGTGTGCTGTGTAGGGCGATATTGTGTGTGCTGTGTAGGGCGATATTGTGTGTGCTGTGTAGGGTGATATTGTGTGTGCTGTGTAGGGCGATATTGTGTGTGCTGTGTAGGGCGATATTGTGTGTGCTGTGTAGGGTGATATTGTGTGTGCTGTGTAGGGTGATATTGTGTGTGCTGTGTAGGGTGATATTGTGTGTGCTGTGTAGGGCGATATTGTGTGTGCTGCGTAGGGCGATATTGTGTGTGCTGTGTAGGGCGATATTGTGTGTGCTGTGTAGGGCGATAGTGTGTGTGCTGTGTAGGGCGATATTGTGTGTGCTGTGTAGGGAGATATTGTGTGTGCTTCACCAGGCCCTCTCATAACGGGGCCGAGCACTGCTACAGTGTGTGTTGGAGATGGCCAGAGATGCTGCAGAGCTAGAGCTGTAGGGCTAGAGCTGTAAAGCAAGAAGTATAGGGCAAGAGAGCAAGAGCTGTAGAACAAGAGGGCAAGCGCTGTAGAGCAAGAGAGCAAGAGTTGTAGAGCAAGAGAGCAAGAGCTGTAAAGCAAGAGTTATAGAGCAAGAGAGCAAGAGCTGTAGAGCAAGAGAGCAAGAGCTGTAAAGCAAGAATTATAGAGCAAGAGAGCAAGAGCTGTAGAACAAGAGGGCAAGCGCTGTAAACTAAGAGCAATAGAGCTAGAGCTGTAAAACAAGAGAGCTGTAAAGCAAGAGAGCAAGAACTACGGAGCAAGAGGGCAAGAGCTATAGAGCAAGAAAGCAAAAGCTGTGGAGCAAGAGAGCTAGACCTGTAGGGCTAGAGCATTCTGTGAACCCGAGTCAGTATTGACTGGCACAGTTCGCAATGAATGCGTAATTGACTTGACCCTTCGCATTACGGCATTGCGCCAAAAACAGTTCGTCCTGATACTTTTTCCCTCCCCTTTTTACATAAATCATTCATATGTCAAAACTTGTTTCCATTTCAACACAAACATTTTTTTATCGAATAAACGCTTGTTTATTGCCTCAACAAGAGTAAGTTATGGGTTTTGTGCGAAATAGTCTTAGAGCTACTTTAACAGAGTATGTTAGGGAGCAGATCGGCTAACCCACAAGCCTCTCGTGTGACCTCCTCTAGCATATTTCGGACGAAAACATTCCATTATGTGATGTCAACTGGGCTGGAGACACTTTCGCCGGTAGGCGAAGTCTCTATTGAACTAGAATGGGGCTAGATATGTGCAGCATGAGTTATAGAGCAACAGAACAAGAGTTGTAAAGCAAGAGCGGTAGAGCAAGAGGCCAAGAGCTATAGAGCAAGAGAGCAAAAGCTGAAAAGCAAGAGGGCAAGAGCTGTAGAGCAAGAGAGCAAGAACTGTAGAGCAAGAGCTATAGAACAAGAGAGCAAGAGCTATACAGCAAGAGGGCAAGGGCTATAGAGCAAGAGA
>JAWQFJ010007028.1:0-10000 GCA_034096865.1 Theodoxus fluviatilis | reverse complement strand
GAGAGAGAGAGAGAGAGAGAGAGAGAGAGAGAGAGAGAGAGAGAGAGAGAGAGAGAGAGACCCGACACCAAGTACACGTACAAAAGCTCAAGGAGGGCCTTGAAGTGTGACCGTGCAATCCGAGATGTCCGCACCTCAAAGGTGACACTTTGAAGCATGTACGCACAGCCCCATGGCTCCTTGCACATTACCCTGGTAAGAGTCAAAGGTCACGCTGCGTCGCGACAGAGGAGAGGGGCTGGAGCGTGGCGAAAGTGCGCTGTCATGCTACATCTGCATTGTGAAGGAAAGGTGACATTTGACCTTGATGTGATGACACGGACAGGAGTCTATACGTTTCATTTTCTACTGTGCCAAACGTAGATCTTCCTTTCAACTCACCCACACAGGCGAACTGGAAGGGCCCGTTTCATTGAATCGCGTGTATTTCATTCAGGTGTTGGCTAGAGTCGTTGCATTTGACTCTTCTTTTTTTTCAGGCCATTTGTAACGTGCGACACTGATACGAAGATGCACACACACACACACGCGCACACCCTTCTCCCTATGAGTGTCACTATCTGTCTCTGTCTCTGTCTCTGTCTGTCTCTGTCTCTCTGTCTGTCTGTCTATCTGTCTGTCCATCTGTCCGTCCGTCCACCCCCCCACCCCCCCTCCCATCCCCTCTCTCTCTCTCTCATAGTCACGACTCTGTTTACTGTGACAGGTACTTAAGCATTGCTTGCTCTGAAATACACAAGTAGTTAAGCGTTGCATGCTCTGAAATGCACCTTCTACCTCGATTGCAACGGTTTAGTGTGTGGAGGCTGTCTCAACAACACCGTCCGGCCCAGACGGCATGCACCCGCGTGTATGTGTGTGAATGCGTGCGCAAGCGCATGCGTGTACGTGCGTGCATGTGTATGCATGCGTGCGTTTGTGCATGACTGTGTGAGTGTGCTAAGTGAGATTTTGGAAACAGATGTCCGGGCTGGTAGTGCAGTATTTCCTGAATGAGCTGACGGTGAAGCCCGTGCAGGAGACACGAAGCTGCAGGACATGGACGACGGAAGCTGCTTGAGATGGGAGACTGCAGAAAACACCTGTCCTGGGAAAGCATCACGCTATAGCCTCCATCACTGGAACAGACAGGAGCTGACGGGGACATCCTTGAACAGGGACAGACGGGGGCAAGGGCGACACTAGAGGGCGTTAATCTTAGGGGAAAATCCTCTTCCCATTCACCGGCAAATCCCTGCTAAGCCAAGGCCTTTCCGTCCCACGCTGCTGGGGCTGGAGGAGGGCGCCACATTCGTCACAATGGACCTCTGTTTCCCACACCCCCAGCCAGGACGAGGCATCCATCAGAGGCTAATCAGAGCCTCTCTGGCGTCTGATTGATTTATTCCATCAGATAGCTTCGTCTTTGATCGCCCGCCCTTGGCGACATGATGAATATGCTAATGAAGCCGGGAGGGAGTTTGAAAAACGAAACCATGGGTGGCACACGGCGGACGTGGGCTTGCCTCGCGGTTTGCACTTTATTTCACTGCAGCCTTTGTCAAGGCGCCAATGTTTGCTCGCGTATCTTCTGATGGTTGGCGCTGTCGCGTCGCCTTTGATGTGCGAAGCGTCAAGACAGAGGCAGTCCTGTAGTGAGGACCCAACACCTGGCACAGCCCCACACCTGGATTGGTCAGCCCTGTGTCAAGATAGAGGACACCCAGAAAGAACAGCCTACGTTTCGTGAGAATAATCCAATATCCTCTCTCTCTCTCTCTCTCTCTCTCTCTCTCTCTCTCTCTCTCTCTCTCTCTCTCTCTCTCTCTCTCTCTCTTCATCCATCTCTTTCTCGTCATCCACCTCTCTGTCTGTCGTTCTGTCGGTCGTCTCTCTCTCTCTCTCTCTCTCTCTCTGAAAACTAAAAAGGTAGCAGGGGAAGACAATATGCTGGCAGAAATGTTCAAATGTACACCTGAGAGAGTACTAACAATAATTGTTCAATTGTTTAATACTGTGTTGACAAGAAAGTGTTTTCCAAGAATATGGTCAAAATCAATTATACTTCCTATTTATAAAAGAGGAGACCCCTCTATCCCAGATAATTATAGAGGCATCTCTATCACCAGCATTTTTAGTAAAGTTTTCACATCTGTGATTAGTGACAGGTTACAAAATTGGGCTGAAAGTAACGGTTTAATTGGTGAAGAGCAGGCAGGTTTCAGGAAAGGATATTCGACGATGGATAATATCTTTGTTCTTCATTCTGTCATTCATAGATATCTATCGAGACATAGAAAATTGTATGCCGTGTTTGTAGATTTTAAAAAAGCGTTTGATAGTATAAATAGAAATGTTCTTTGGGAAATCCTTCAAGGTTATGGTATGAAAGGGAGATTACTCCAGATGCTTCAAGCAATGTATTTTGATGTTCAAAGCTGCGTAAGATCCAACGGTCGCTACAGTGACTCATTTGCATATACCCGAGGATTGAAACAGGGGTGTAAAATGAGTCCGATACTTTTTCTCTTTTAGTGAACTATGTTGCCAAGATTGTGATTAAACATGGGAAGCATGGCATACAGCTTATGCCTGACTCTACGGTCATATATCTGTTGTTGTTCGCGGATGACATTGTTCTTATCTCGGACACAGTTGTGGGTCTGCAAAACCAACTAAATCATCTCAAAGAAGGCTCTGACACAGTTGGTCTTCATATAAATAAACAAAAAACAAAAATAATTGTCTTCAGAAATGGTGGTTATTTAGCGAGCCATGAGAAGTGGTATCTGGGTACAGAGAAAATTGAGACTGTCAATGAATACAGATATCTTGGAGCATTGTTTACCTCGAGACTGTCAGTCAGTATGTTACAGTCTGATCTTGTATGTAGAGCAAAAGCAGGTACGATCCAACTGACAAAATGCTTAAGAAGATTGGGAAATATTTCACCGGATGTGTATTTCAGAATGTTTACTACGCAGATACAGCCTGTACTTTTGTATACATCAGAGCTGTGGGGCCTATTTAGCTGTTCGGTAGTGGAATCTGTACATCTACAAGCCATTAAAAGATTTCTTAATGTTCCTTCGCAAGCTCCTAACTTGATGATGTATGGTGAAACTGGAAGATATCCACTGTACATCAATGCAACGCTACGTGTCATTAAATTTTGGTTACGTGTGTTAAAGATGGATGCTACTCGTTACCCTTACAAAGTTTATAAGATGATGCTTCTCTCAGGAAATTACGATAATTGGGTAGACAAAGTAAAAGAAGTATTGTACAGATATGGATTTGCGGATATATGGTGTAGTCAAAATGTGCAAAACGAGCCGAAGTTTTTGTTAGAGTTCAGAAAGCGCCTTATCATTGAATACAGAAATGTATGGACAAATTCTTTGGCAGGGAGTGGTAGATACGAGTTCTACAGATCCTTCAAGACAGACTGGATGAGAGAGAAGTATTTGTATATATTGGATAAAAAAGTTTTCCGAGATGTGTATGTCCATTTTAGGACAGGGTTTAGCAACTTGTTCACTCACAAGTATAGATTTGCAAAAGAGCGATCTGAAAATGCTTATCTATGTCCAGCTTGCTATGAAGATGACGAAAGTGAAAAGCATTTGTTATTTGCATGTCCTGTCTATGAAGATCTGCGACGAATGTACTTTTCCAAGTTGGCGACGAATACCAATTCATGTGATGTTAAGACACTCTTGTCACTGGAAGAGCCAAAAGCAGTACGCACGGTTGCTATGTTTCTATACTATGCGTTTAAGAGAAGACAAGAAGCGATTTGTATTGCTGTGGCCGATGAGGCATATTATTTGTAACCGAGTTGTGATGGGCCGGTGGCCTCACAAAAATAAACCATTCGTTCGTTCGTTCGTTCGTTCTCTCTCTCTCTCTCTCTCTCTCTCTCTCTCTCTCTCCTCTCTCTCTCTCTCTCTCTCTCTCTCTCTCTCTCTCTCTCCGCGCGTGTGTGAAAGTGCGTGACCTCGCCCGTGTACACGCGTATGTGCAAAATTCTGATGTGTCGGATGAAGCAGCACTGCGTAATGTTTCATGGCTTGTCTCGTCGGCATCAGCCACGTGCACCAAAAGTCCTGTCTGCAAACGTCCAATCTGTTTCCAGCTCTCTCTCTTCTCTTGGATGTCCGTCGCGGGCGACGCTGACCTCAGTGACTCCGAAGGTGGGATTGCAGCCCGAACTGCGATGCACATAAGCGACCATTCTGTAAACCTGAGGCGAAGTCTCTAGTGAACTAGAATGATAAGCGACCGCACTCCGGGCATGCAACAGCAGTAGCAGGGTCCAACCCATTCTGAACACAGAGATACTATCTCTGACACAGGTTGGTCACGTGACATCGAATCCACATTCCAATGATTCTACCAATCAAAATTCAACATGATCAGAAGACCATTGAGAGTAAAAAGAGGCGATTCTATTTCACTCCAATTATTTATCCCGATAGATAAACACAAATTTGGTGTTCTAATAAAACTAATCTATGAGATTTTCAGGAAATCATTTGAGAACTACTTTTAGCGCGAACGTGTCTATAAGGTTGCAAGCTGCCTTGAGCACGTGCGATTGTGTATATACAGTAGTCGCCGCTTATTAAAAACACATTGGGACCGAACAAAAGTGTTTTTAATAAGCGGCGTTTATATTAACCGGCACTTCCCGCTTCACCAAGCCGTTGCGTTTCTTCCACCTGTTAAACCACCCATTTGTAGCTTTGAATTCGGAGCGACCAAGCTGGGAAGCAATCTGTTCCGCCTTCTGACACAGGATTGGGCCGTTTACAGGTGTGTTGCGTGCTTGGATAGAGTCGAACCACCGCTTTAAGCCATCTTCTGTCTCTTTATCCTTCCCGCAGCGCCGACGCTTCCTTTGGCCTTGACTGGAGCCCTCTGCGATATCAGCCCTAAGTTCATCTTCTTTTTTCAGTGTCTGGCACATAAATGATGCCAACACACCCAAAATGTCAGCACCCTCCCTCAAACTTTTAGAATTTAGCTCTCGGTAGCGATCAAGCAAGTCCACTTTGTCTTTGGATGTCATTTCTGTTCTTTTTCTTTTCTGTGGAGCTGAAGTTAAAGCCATTTTCTGATTCACTGCTTATCCAGCGAGACTAGACAGTGTTGAATTGACATCTGACGGTTTGCTGACAAGGTACGTGTAATCACTGTTCACACAAACGCTGAAGCGTCTTTAGTTGTCATCTAACGGTTTGCTGACAAGAATTCACAACCAGAGATCGACTCTGACCCTCCGAACTCGCTCAATGAAGTATAAATATTGCTGTTGTATTCAAAGTCCTTATAATTAGTAGAGTTCACAATATTACACTCTTGTGATTCGAATTTTACCGCATACAAGTTTTACATTCATGGGAAATCGATGTTTAGAAAATGAACTGACGGAAAAATGGCTGCCACTATGGAGTGTATCACAACAAGCGGAGGAATACACTCACGATGTGATATGGCATTCAGCGTGGCTGTTCAGAACGGTGGTATGCATGTTATGGAAGAATTTAGGCTATCACGTGACCAACCTGTTGCTGAGACTATATTCACTAGTCTCAGCCACGCTGAATGGGTCCAACCTCCTGTCTTTACGGGCATCACGCTTGCTGTCCAACCTCTGCAGGCGCCGCTCCTCAAAAGCCGCTACACCCTGGGCAGCTACGCAGATGTGGAAATGGTGGGCTTCATGTCAAACTGCCATGGGCGAAGCCTCTTGTCTCCCACGCGATGATGGCATCTTGTTTTCTACAGCTGTCAGGTCATTAACTGAATAACCGTGTCCGAGCATCGAACACATGGCATGTCATGGTGGATCTGGAAAAGTCTGAGATTCTGAGGCTCTGCAAGTCCATAACTGGACCAACACGACGCACTCGCTGTCGGAACACAGCACCAGTGAAAATAAGTTATCTTGGACTGACAATTCTTCACAAGCTTCTCCACATTCACCTTCAACTTTTAGTCTGCTCTATCCTTCGCAAGCATAGAAAATTCACAAGAACACTGTTCATTGCTGAGGGAAGACGAACATTTATTTGACAAAAACGAAATTACCATGTAACAAGTACATCAAACGGTAGGGTGAAGGAGAATGGTATTCCATGTACAATCTTTGGTCAAAACACGGTGGCAACGGGGCTAGGGAACTGAGAGAGAGAGAGAGAGAGAGAGAGAGAGAGAGAGAGAGAGAGAGAGAGAGAGAGAGAGAGAGAGAGGTGCAAATCAACAGAAGCCAACACAACCAGGAAGGAACAAAGCCGTGTCCAGAGCGGAGGTGGGGCGCTACAGCCACTCACAGTCGTACCATAGGCAAAATAAATAGAGTGACCGCTACACCAGGGGGAGAGTAGACTCGTGGAACACACGTCTGGCTGCTAGAACGCTCCTGGACAAGCCAGCACACATAGACTACTAAATCACTACCGGTCAGGCCAGCACAGACACACAAACGCAATAAGACAACTGATCAAGCCAGGACACACACAATACAATCAGACTACTGGACAGGCCAGCACACAAGGACTACTGCAACACTACTGGACAGGCCAGCACACAAGAACTATTACAACACCACTGGACAGGACAGCATACAAGAGGACAACTAAAGCTCTACTGGACAGGCCAGCACACAAGGACTACTGCAACACTACTGGACAGGCCAGCACACAAGGACTACTGCAACACTACTGGACAGGCCAGCAGGAGGGGTGAGGTAGGCAGCAACCAGCAGACAGCTGACAGGACGCAGCCGGACCGGCACACAGACAGACGCTGGGAAGGGAAGGAAAGGGGACAACCACATCACCACAGCTAGAGAGGGGAGGAGAGGGGGCCAACACACTCTACGCTTGTGCAGCGCTTGTAGAAATTGAACAAGGATGACAGCACACTCTGCAGCTCTCCAGTATGGGAATATACAAAGAAGAGAAAGGGGCGACACGCTGTAATTCTGTACAGTACGGACAGACATCGAGGAAAGAGCAGGGGAACACTACAGCTGTACAGTAAATGAAGATGCAGCAGAGAGGAGGGCATCAGCTGTACATGTACAGTTCGGGGAGACTTAGAGCAGACAGAGGGAAGAAAGGGGAGGAATGAGGAAACAAGAACTTGGACAATAATCTACAGGGATGCTAGCGCCTAGAAATCAGCACAGTGATTAGAATGGCAAGAGAAAACATGCTGACGAGAACTATGGTAATAAATAAAGTTATGTTCACAATTTACATACACATATATAACAGCATGAAAACACGACAAAAACCGTAACGAGTCATAAATTATATGAGGCAGGTATCAGTAGCTGATGAGGGCCTATGGCCATTCTGGGCGAGCTGCACACAGAAGCGCGGCTCTTGCTCTACACATGCCAGCCTCTTAGACTGCACCAAGAAGCAAAATAAACTCTTACAGAATTTCCCATTGCATACATCTATGCAAGTGTACTTCTAATCTAAGTAACACAATTTCTAAAGTACTTGCAGATTCTAGTTTCCAGTGTTCGCGGTGACAAACACAAGGGGGTTATATCTTTGGTTCGATGCCCTATGATTCAAAACGCATCAGAATTTGTACAGTAAACATAGCCTCATTTGCCAACTTCACTGATGCTCGTGGCAGAGATGAGAAAGAAAGACAAAGGAAACATACGATATGTTGTTGAAAGTCAGCTGGCTGGTGCAGAATTCTCTACAATACAGTACCCTCAAACAGATCGCAAGTGGACATGAGGCGAGTACAGGAATAGTCTACACACGCTACCTTAATGCTGAACACCGATGCACGTACTTTATGTTACAAATGTTTGAAAATAAAACACCTGTCGTGCTGCTAGTCTGAGTAACTCACGCCTACGAAAGCCAGCGTGTACACTGTAGGCCGCAGTGAAACAATAACTTATCTGAAGACGAGGTAACAACAAGTATTATCTACATTCACCCCAAGAAATGTGTCGTCCAGCGTCCATCGAATGGCTACGACCTGGCACACCTCCACACAACGTTGTGTAAAACTGTTCTCCAAAAATACAAGACAGCGTTTGTCTCTCCCAGTCGGGGAAAGCGCAACGTATCTACACGATCACAGACGTTTCTCCGAAGCAACTCGTCTCCAGAAGCAAGCCTCCTGGCCAAGTGCTGGGTGTGGCTGGTCAGGGGCCTTCCTGGTGCCGCTCGGGGGTGAGAACACAGCCCTGCCATGCACTGCAAAGTCCTGACGCGCACTTGTCACACCACAGTCGCTGAGACAGCCCTGCCCAGCACAGTCCGACACAGCCCCAACTGACAGCCAGTCTTTCGGGGTTGCAACCGACACTTCCAGCCTTGCTCGTCGTCTCCTTGCCCTTATTCCTACTACGTACACCCCTTTCCAAGCCCTCTCTCTGTGGCAGAAGCTGTCGACGGCACTGTGCAGTTGTCCCGTATTCCTCCACCAGCCTTGCAACAATAACTTAGTAAAGAAAACAAACGTCTTCCCCGCCAAGGGACAGTCAGGGTCTGTGTCAAAGGAATGTGGTCGACATGTTTGGAAAGAATCACGCTGTCAAGAGCTAGCTAGTTCTGCTACTGAGGAAACTGCTTCAGTCCACTCCTTGTGCTGGATCATCGTCCGCCGCTCTTGTCCGGACCTGGTGGGCCCCAAAAAAAAGAGAGAAAAAAAGGAGAGACCTATCAAACGATCCTGCCCGTGGCGGGAACTCCAGTTTTCCAGTCCACAGTAGACCTCAGCGTGAGAGCCGTTAGAGTACTAGAGTCAACTGAACTGTGCAATCCTGGGGCTTGAAGAAAAATTATTCTTTCAGCGCTAAGAAGCTCGCTCGTCCTTTGAAGCAGCAGACGCAATGCTACTGTGCTCACTGTAAAACGTCTTGCCCTAAGGCGAAGCACAGATTGACAAAAAGCGAAGAGTATCATAGTCCCTCAAGGTACGACTGGCCACGCAGATTTGCTACACGCAGCTTCAGCTTGGATTTCATATTCACATCAGTCCTCGAAGCGAAATGCCAGGACGCAATCACACATCACAGATCAGAGCCGCAACACGCCATGCACGCTAGTGAGAACACAACTACGCAAGACGCTTGCAAGGCAAGAGCCCGACCTTCCGCAGCGTCCTCGCTAATCTGGACTACACACGCTCTTGCTGGTCCGAGGCGCAGCTCCCAGCGGAACAAGATTGGTCGGCGTGTCCCCGTCCTTGCGACGTTGCCTAATGAGGACCGACCCGGCCCAGTGCCTTGGGGTGTTCCAGTCTACCAGAGCCAGAGTAGCCCCAGACCCCTTCTACGAAGACAAGAAGCATGGCGACGAGGCGTACAGTCAGGATGGGTTGGGTAGCCTGACGAAGACGTGGACGAGTTCTAGAAAGCTGTGGGCAGAGCAGCTGACGGCACGGGCAGGCTGTCTGCGGGCCAGGCGGGAAGGAGCTGGAGGTGGCCTTCAGGTACCGGCACCAAGCCGCGCACCGTGCTTTGGCTGCTCCATTCTCCCGGAGCAGGGACACGACCGGTGCGAGGAAAGAGCGGCATCCTGTGGAAAGGACGTGCAGCCCTGTGGCACTTCCGCTCCAGGTACCTCCTTCGCCGCCCAACACAGCAAGCCTGAGGGTCGTCTTGGCAGCCTGGAGCCGTGGAGGAACAGCCCGACTGTCTCCACAATGCATTGCGCGGTCAGGTGCGAAAGTCCTTGGTAGTGAAGGTGGCCGCCAGAGCCGAAGAAGCATCGGACAGCCAAGCCAGCCTGCCAAGGCCGACAGCTAGGAAGGTCAACTGCTACGTGGGGACGGCTCGGGTCAGGCAGGCCGTGGAGCCTTCGTTTCAGGCTGGACGGCTTGTTCTCGTGGCTCGCGCCCATGCAGCGCTTCCGGGGCCACAGAGCGACGCCCTTGCAGCGCCAACCGCCGCCCGCCACGTGGAATGTCCGAGGACGTGGGGGGAGCCACGGAAGAGACGAGTTGAGCAGCTTCCCACTCCAGGGTGGGG
>JAWQFJ010007027.1:5000-21713 GCA_034096865.1 Theodoxus fluviatilis | reverse complement strand
TGTGTGTGTGTGACGGGGAATGAAAGAGAGTGGAGGCTGGATGACGATATGATGGGGAAGGAAGGGGAGTGGTGGTGGTTATGAATGAGGTGAAGAGAGCACGTTGACCCTCTTCCGTGCTAATGCTCCAGCCATAATATAAAAGTGGTTCGTCCCATTAAGGTCTGCAGGACTGTGGGAAAAACAATTGGTGCCGTGTGGAAAGACAACAAGCGATGTTATGAGAGCCTGTTCAGATGATTGCCAGATAAACAGCAGGACACTCCATGGACGACAACCAACCATGGAAAATAAGGATCTTAATGGAACAGGTTTTAAGATCGCATCATCAATGTTGCTGGCAAAACGAGACACTTTTATGCTTCCACTGGGAATCCCTTGCAATTTTATTGACTGTATCTACTGTCGGATTAACCATGGAATGTTCAAACGGGCTTGTCTTTGTTGTTTTGTTAGTAGCTGAGTCAAGTTACAGTCTCATACGATGTAAAGGTATCACTGGGAGATAAGTCTGGCTCTGCAAGCTGTTACAGTAACAATAACCTGAGGAGGTTGCCACATTCTGTGAAAGATCAAAAGAACGTCTAATCAGAAGGTTGCATTTGTATAGGATTTTTGCCTTTCAACAGGATTCTCTGTGTTGGTGAGTGAGAGAGAGGAAGTCGTTCCCACGAGGCAAGGGGCCTGCCTTATTTACAACTCACAAGTCTGGGATCGCTTATCTATGTGTGTATTCAGGATGATATAAATAACTTATTTGTGCTTCTTACCTGTTTCATTTGACGGTCATTTCAACGAGTAGCTATGAGATAGCTGGGAGATTTGAAACAAGATTCCAGTTGAAATAAACCGCCACATTATTCCAACGACTTCCCACCACACTCCCCTCCAGATTGCATTTGCTAAAAGAGGGCACGGGTCTGTTTTCGGAAAGGCTTCCATAAACGGCCCACACGAGTGGACTTGTCCGAGGAGAGGGGTGTGAGAAAGACAACCAAGCTGTCCAGAAACACAAATTGGCGGGACACAACATCTGATTGGCTGCGTTTTTACGATTTTTGTTTTCGAATCGTCAAATCCTTGTGTCATTCTATGTATGAACCACTGCGAATTCACTGAGAATTAACCAACCAAGATTGCTTGCCAGTCAGATGCTGTTGCTTGCTAGCTTGTAGTGCCCTGCAGCTAGGCCGTCTTTCAACACCCCTCTCAACGGATGAGTCCAATAGTGTGATCCGTTTATGGAGCCTTTCCCTGTTTTTTTAATATGTAAAAGTGAGCAAAAATGTTATATTCTTGCGAACAGACCAGTGTCTAGCTTCTCAAACTTACTCAATTTGCACATTTAGAAATTCGTGATTGACAGATCTTTCGATGGTACTCAAGTCCTCATTTTTCATATTCCGAGAGTCCCGAAGGTCTACCGTTGTAGTGTCTGTGTGCGTAATAATACTTCATGGCTTGAGAATAGAACAGCACATAAAAATGACCCCTTGTGCGAAGAGTGCAACTCTCTCTGCCATGTGGCATACACGCGATGCCCTCTCGGATCAAACACAAGCCTCAAACAGGAGCAGTAAACCAAGTCACCATGTTTGAGACTCTGTAACACTTTCTCCAAACCTGACGTCAGATCAGGGCATGACTTTTGAATCCATAGGGTGCGCTTTTGGGGATCATTGACTTCATCAAGCCTCTTCCGTCGCTCTGTTGAGCACGGACTTCGTGAATAAGCGTCATTGCCTTGCTATCCCGCCATCCCTCACTTTGGAACCTCTCGGGAGCGAGGAAGCAATTCCATCTCCATCTTGCCCGCTCCTCGACCAAGAGTTGTTCATCTCCTGTGGGAGGATAGATCTTCTTCCGCTCGGGCTGTCACCTGGATGATCCTCCTCGCGATTTCCATTTGTTTATTTCTTGCCAGGCCGTCGCTGGATGCGCACAGAGTGGCATTCACATCCGGCTTTCTGGTTTAAAATTTCGACAAGGAGGTCGTTGGACACTTTTCAGGATGAGGGCAACGGACGCAGCCTAAACGCTGACTAATGGCGATCTGACTTTGCCGAGGGCGAATGACGTCATTCGCGAGCCCGCACCTTGTCCACTGCTAATCTGTAAGTTGATGACTTTGTGAATGCTGTGATGGACATGTTGCGAACCCACGCACACGGATCTTTCGAATCGAGGTCTGATTTTGGATTTGAAGAATAAATGAGCTGTCAAACACCCGAAATGGGACACTTTGCCCCAAAAGGCAATCACACATACATGTCGTCCTGAATTTCTGCTGCAGGAACTTTGTCAAGAAAGTTTTGAGATTAAAGACGGATTTATGTATTGTTGTTTGAGAGAGGAAACAATGTTGAAGTTATGAACGCAGCAACAGTATAATCTTAGTTTAAAATACATTTTCACAGCTGTGTGTTATGTGTCTGTCAAATGGTCGATTTAGATTCTGCTGGTTGTACCCATTCGACTGTGGCAGAAACGGGCATTTTCACTAACCGCGACGTCCCTCGTTAGTATTTTGCTTCATGTTCCTAACACCAGTGAAGGAGAGGCGGTCCACTGGTTTGTGTCGTTTCTCGATGTCTAGAACTTTGTTTTGCTCCCGCGTGTTTATGTCTTGGAGAGATCTCTTGATAGCAACGGGGACACTTTAAAATTCAACAAGATAAAAAGGGGTTTGAAGGGGTCAGACTGAGACAAAGTGCAAACTAGACCGTGAGAGTAAGTCCGACTAATCCTTCTTTCTCGGAGTATTTCTTAGCCCTGAAAAGTCCGCTCCTTGACGGCGTACGCTCTCGAGCGTTTGCCGTCAAGCGAACGCTCCCTGGTTGGAACGGTCATACAGTATCTTGTGGAATGCTTCTGTGCTATACCGCATGTCTTCCACTAGATCCCATTGCTGAACACTGATTGATTCAGAGTACTTTCCCTCGCTGCGCCTGGTGTCATGAACGCAGTCACGGAGCAATGCCAGGACAGGTCACGGCACACTTGTTGCGCTTATGAGAAGATGCGTTCTGCGACTCAGGGAACCAACCATCCCAGACTTAAATGCAACAACTCGGTCCCGCTTTGTCTCGGCAACTGAGATGCCCCAAATATTCGACTATAACCCGAATGCCACCGATCCAACAGGAGCAGTGAATCATCCGTCTCGAAAAGATTACGCAATTTCCATTTCTTGCGTCCAGTGGGAAGCAGGCAACCAGCAGTGCGCATGCGTAACATGCCCGACCCAGCTATCTGCATGGCGTCCAGTGCGCATGTCCGACATGAATCACGTGGAAGTCGTGCCAGGTTGCGTTGCCCTTAGCAACGCCGGCGACTCGATTTGTGCACACGTTGGGGGTCGAACCTGCACGCGATCACTGCGTGCTTTTTCCCGCGCGATTGGAGCTGGCTGGCGTGCCAGGTATGCGTGACGGAGCTCCGTTTCCGGACGCGGCGTTCGTTTTTCGTCCGTTTCCGTCACTCCGCCGATGGGTCGTACCGTCGTCAGCCTGCGTGCGGAGCACCGGTGGCATCTCCGTTTCCTCAGAGATAATCATACCCAGATGCGAATCGCTGACGGTGAGCTGCTTGCACCCCTTGGTTTTGCGATGCCTTGATTTGATGTTACGCGAAACTGTGTTTCGACAGGTTTTTTGATGTCTTTGTCCAGGAGATGCGTACTTTGAGCTTCTTTACTCCCAGGTGGGTGAGCTTTAGCTAGGGGAAGGAAAGCGAGAGGAGAGAACAGGTAAGAAGAGAAATGTCGTGACGGGAAATCTCGCTTGACGGGATAATCTTCTAGAAATAATAGTTGTAGAAGAGTATCACATCAAGTGAGAATACATAGTATGCGATACTATATTTTGAAAAGAAATTAACAATCTGTCAGCAGACTTTTAATTCTTTTAATTCTTCAAAATCTTGAGTGATAACAGTGCTCTATGATGTAATATGGCACCTACGATTGAATTAAACTGCTAGGTCTAACTGGTAGAGGAAATATGTTAGTACTTTAAAGAAAGACCTGTCCTCTCAATAAAGTATTACACATGTGCATGTATGTATACACACACACATAAACACACACACACATACAGAGTTATAGGCACGCACGCGCTCGAGCGCACAGACACACTCCTGCAAACACAAACGTATACCACATGCGCATCTCACCACCCGACACACACTAGCACGCACGCACGCACGCACGCACGCACGCACACACACACACACACACACAATTATCCATCTCACTAATTAGCATTCTCTCACATTTACACCTCGTCTCCCTTGGATCTCCTCATTCTCAATGACGTAGCTTCAAAGGCCTCCTCTCCAACGGTGCCCCTGGATCTTCTTTCACCTATTACCACTCTGTCAGGCTGCCAATGAGCGATTTCACGGTCTACGTGTGTGCAAGCAGGCCCAGCATCTGACACTTTCACCACCGAGTTGGCTCTGATCAGATTATTGCCGGCTCGTCCTACCTACATGGAACTGGCCTCAGCCTTGAAATACCAGTAAAAGCTTTGTGGCCGTCTCGCTAATGACATCAAGACATGCTTCCGCGATCGAAGGCACCCCCTTCCCTCGCTCCCTGGTCCATGCCAACCCCGCGTTCGCGCTGAAGCTGTCTTGAGACGTCGGGACAAACAAGGAAGATTTGGCTGCTGGGTCGATGACGAAGAAGCTGGAGCAGTAAGACTGTGTTGCAGGGAAGCAGTTGGACAGTTCCCAAGGGCTACCGACCACCGCGATGATAGATGCATCCGATACAGGAAGAGATAATTTGATGTGGTGGTCCGTTGGAATAAATACGCTCACCCCCACGCCCAGAATACGAAGTTACAGCTGCCCACCATAACTGTAGACCACTGGTGTGACTGTCAATGACGGAGGCAATGGGGAGGAGTCACCGGATCCTGCCAACTTAAAACGAACGCTGCATCCACCCAGATGGTAGACACTTTGTAGTTCACTAGGAAATATGTAGCTGAGCTGTAAACGGTATCAAAGTACAACATAATTCCTTTCTGCAAAAAATAAAATAAATATCAGACTATGTCCCTTAAAAATAGGACGCCACCACTCACTGTAAGTGTCAGCATTGTCCAGCAAATGAAGAAAGATCCAGCTGCCTCGGTGTCGGTGGCAGACATCCGGGGCTAAGACAACTGTCGCTCGAAAGTAAGCCAAAAGGTCGACGCAAACTTCTTAGAGAACGACACCACCAACCACTATGGTGATCGATCGTATCGAAGCAGAAATAGAGATAACCTGGTTTTGGGATCGATGGTAGGCGCATTGGGACAGGATCGGTTTTTGTAAGGAGGCAGACAGATGTTCACAAGTGACCCTTTTTCAGAAGCCAACCCCGCAAGCGACTGTGACGATCAAAGCCATCCAGGTAAAACAAAGAGGATGTAGATGATGGACTCTTCAGAAAGAAAGTGGAGGCGTCGAAGAAGACTTAAAAATATTCAATGCCACCGACCCCCACGGTTATCGACGCCTTTGAAGCTTTGGGAAAAGATAGAGCGCGCTACTTGGTGGTCGATGGTGCTTGGGCGGGGATGAGAAAGCTCTCTGCAGGGAAAGTAGACCAAGGATGAGGCTGACCCCATCCTGGAACTTGATACCGCCAATGGCTGTGATGATCGACGCCCGTACGATTGGATTTCCTAGCCAGAGAATGAATCATGTTCGCATTGGCTGCTTCCGTGCCTCCGTGGAGTAGGATTTCATCTGCTGATGCGGCGCGGAGGAGATGCCTGTTGATTTTGCTCTTTGTCGCCATCTTTCGGCGAGGAAAATTTGATCCACGGTATCGACCCTCCGTCCCGCTCGATCACTCCTACTGCCTTCCGCCTTTGGTTTCCGATTGAATTCGCTCCCGGTTATTACATTAAGGAGTCGATGTGGTTATTTTCCACCATGCTTCAAATTTGCTCCGTGGTTCGAGGGTTTGGTCTTCCGATTTGCCGAAAGCAAAAGGGCCTCTGTGTGGATTTTCCCAAATTGTCTCCGTCTGGCGTTCACGTCTTCCGAGAGTTTGCAGGTCATGACGAGATTAAGTGTGTCAAGCTTTTTGAAACGTCTTTGTTTGCGAGAAAATGTGTGTCGACATACGACAGGATCTCACGAGTTTGATGGGAAAACTGCGAGCTGAGGCTAGATTAAGATTTCATTACGATGTAATAGTGGAAATTGCAGATGAGTTGCACGAGGGCTTGTATGTCAAAAAGCAGACAGCAACCAAAAATGCTTGCCCATGCGCACAAAGGCATGATTCCCGGAATTCCCGTATTTTCTGCCTAGCTAGTCACCACGTACCTCTACAATCTCAACTATAACGCAAATTATCGCCCATGCATAGCAAGTAACGTCAGACGTAACTTCTTTATAATGTTCTTTAATAGCAAGTCTTGCTCATGAGGAAACATCTCTCCTCATCCATACGGGCCCTGGCTTGTACACGCTTACGTGAAAAGATGCTCTTTGAGTTGCAGCTGATAAACGAAGCATCCCAAGTCCTCCCCCCTTCCTTCTCCTCCCCTTCTCCTCCCCCCCCCCCTCCCTTTGCAGTGCAAACCTCCACATCCCGGAGTGCATGTGGTTGAAGCTCTCAATGTCGTCTTCGTTTGGGTCACCTTGGGCGTGTCGGAGTGGTCTGCCAAAGTGCGAAGCTGTGAACGTCTTGGAGACTGTATTGAAGACTGCAATAAAATGCTGCATGATCGGATAAGATGCATTCAGCTCCTGAAAAAGGATGCCTTTGAACAGGCAATTTTTCAATAAAAGAAGTTGTTTAAAGTCGATTTGAAGTGTTTCGCCCTCTGTTTCAAGCTAGTTCAACGGGGATGTCGAATAAAGCATATACGTCATACCGAATCATGCAAGTAGCCTTTAGCTTCTGAAGAGATGTTTTTTCAGTGCGAGGGATTGCACTAATAAGCAAAGTTTCTTGGGAGCCGTTTTGGGGTCCTGTGCTATCTGTTTCCAGCCAGTCAAACACGGCTGTTGTGTGGGACCTGTGGGTTGCGGAAATTTGAATAAGTCGCTTTGAGCTTTTAAAAGAGGACGTTTTGAATACGGGGCGATATGTCAATAAAGAAAGTTTTCGGATTCCGTTTAGAGTCCTGTGGTTTTTGTGTAAGTTAGTCAACCTTGGCTGTTGAAGGAGACGTACATCTTGCACGGAATCGGAAAAGTCGTATTCTGTTCTCAAACGATTATGTCTTACGAACAAGTTTTGGAATCCGATAAAGTCCATTCAAGTTAGTCAAACGTGGCTGTTGATGGAGACGTATTGCATGCCCTTAATGATTTCTTTCGTAAGTTTCGTTTCTAGTTTAGAATGACGCCTTCCTTCCAATGAGCAGACGCGAGTGGATGCAGAGCCAATCAAATCAACAGAACAAAGAACAACCATTTGACGGATATCAGTTAAGACGTAGACCACAATCTTTAACGTAAAATAAATTTCAGCACCCAAAATAATATTGCTGATGCTATTTTCCGCACTACACAATGTGCTTTCAGGGTTAATTCACTTTGGTGCTGGAAATGTTCCTGAAAACCTTCCACGAAAACAGCAAACTAATTTGTAGCGAGAGTGGATGTCGTCCATTTTGATTTGTTGCTATCATTCGCTCAAGAATATTTCTGACATGACGATCAATAAGGACGTGACTCAAAAACTCGTGCACGACAAATAGCCAACCTGACAAAAACTGAAGGAAACAAAGAATATACATGTGTGTATCTTGTAAACTTTACACAATTGGTATATATATAGACTTCCAAACGATAAAAATTTTCAAATAGGATGATCACACTCTTTGTCCAAGATCGGTCCAGTCGGTTTACCACAGGTTTGAAGAACTCTTCCATATCTGTACGCGTGCGGTCACATTCAGAAATCACCTTTGCGCGTGCGGGGCCTGATGGCGGGAATTAACGAGGTAACACCAAACGAACCTGTGCCTGATGCCATTTTTTCTTTCCCATATCTTGAAAGTTGTCAGAGGAGCAGCAACCTGCGACGGTTCGGTGGGAAAACGTACCACTGCTGGCTCTGAAGTGGCAGCAGAAGCAATAACCACAGCAGGAGCAGCTTGGGAATATGGCTGTTCCCTCTGCAAGCGCTTGCAGAAGTTGTCTGGATTTTTCTGCAAGCCATGGATTTTTGCAGGGCACTTCTGGCTCTGATCCAGGCTTGAAAATGCGCAGGTTCCGCACCCAGCGAACTTCCTACTTGTTTCCCTTCGATTTCTACAGTTGCACTGTGGTAATGAACGTGTCACTTTTTCCATTTCTTAGCTTTATTTTCGAGAGGGAACAGCCGTCAGCCTGTCTCTGTCAATCCCAGGGCTGCACCTTGAAATGTACTTGTTGACCAGCGACGTTTAAGAGCGCACGACCTTGTTGTGTGTCTGTGAGGAAGGGTTTAAAGTGACAGTTGTGTTGATAAGACCGGTGTGAAAAACAACTGGATGCTCAAAGTCGAGTATGGCAATGGATTGTTCACCACCACGGGAAATTTCATGACCTCCGTTAGAGCCGATAATGATAATGACTGTGGCGGCATGCGTGATGGCCAAGATAATGATGGTGCTACTGGTGGTGGTAGCTGTGTAATTGTGTCTGAGCATAATGCAAGTGTTGAGAGCGATGAAAGCGGGTCTGCCACAGACAGACAAAAAGTAGTTAGGGCTGCATTGATTGGTTTTCGGAATCAAACACTGGAGGTCACACTGATGTTCTCAGTAATTACAATCATCGTTCTAATTCTCTCTCCTTATCCCTGTGTTCGTGTCTGTCTTTGTGACCTTGTCTTTAACTCATAATAAGCCATTCACGCTCGTCTGACATCTCTTTCTCTTTTCCTTCCTTTATAGCTGAGTGAGTTTGATTGTGTGGTTTTGTGTGTATGTCTGTCTCTCTGTCTCTCTCTCTCTGTCTCTCTCTATGTCTCTGTCTCTCTTTCTCTCTCTCCCTTCTCTCTGTTTCCTTCTCTCTCTCTTTCGTTCTTTGTCTCTCTTTCTTTCTTTGTCTCTCTTTCTCTCGCTCTTTCTCTTTCTCTCTTTCTCTTTCTTTCTCGCTATTTCGCTTTCTCCCTCTCTTTCTCTCTCTCTCACTTTTCTCTCTCTCTCTCCCCTCTCTCTCTCTCTTTCTCTCTCTCTCTTTTCTCTCTCTCTCTCTCTCTCCATCCATTTCGTACCTGTCTCTCTCTTTGCCAAAATAAATGTGCTATGTCCGAGTCTGTCCACAATTAGATAACTCACAATTACCTGTGGAAGGAACTTTATAGAATGCGAGACAGTGAGTCAACCAACAAGTTTCCTTGAAGTCTGCCGATATCTGTCCCACTTTGTAAATCCCAGATCCAGCAACTGAATCAGACATGCTTCCTTTTGAAAACATGACTTCGGGTCTGAAGTTTCCTTGGACCTCACACGGAGATGAGTGTTAAACGATAGCTCTTCAATTCCGCAAATGTTCGTGTGATCCGTTTACGGCTATTGATGTCTGCACATGCCTCTGTCTCTTCAATCCTTTGCTTGGCTTTACTTTGTGTCTTCAGGTGTGTCTGTCTGACTCTATCTCCTTCCCCCCCTCCCTCCCTCCCTCAGACTGTCAGATGTCTGTGTGTCTGTCTGCTGGTCTGTCTATGTGTCTGTCTGTGTGTTTGTCTGCGTGTCTCTCTGTCTGCGTGTCTGTCTGTCTGTGTATATATCTGTCTGTCTGTCTGTCTGTCTTGTCAGCCATGATTTGTACGTTTTGTACACAGTAATCCACTACATGACATCGGAGACACACTGGGCATCATGTAGAGCCACTGACACTAGTCTGTCCAAAGACTACATAGGACTGGTTACACTGGATCGGGATTCCTGTCACGGAACGTGGGGTCCTCATTAGTTATTCCCATCTTTTATTCACGACGGTTAGGGGAACGCGCTTTCACTAGCTCCCCGCCAACTTTCTCCGGGTGCTGTGCTGCTGGAAGCTAAACGGAGATAGTGATTGAGCGGATTGGATTGAGGAGGAAGCTGAGAACAGTGCAGACGTTGAGTTGTGTAGGAATGACTCGAAACGCCACACTTTGATGGAGGGTTTCGGCTGCTGATGGCTTGCAGTCTCCAGGAGTTAGAATAATGTGATGAAGGCTGAAATCGAAATGAACTCGGATGACTCAAAATGGGTCTCGACACGCACACTGCTCCTCGTTCATCAAGCTCGAGCTTCATGTCGTCAGTCGGATAAGAAGTTGTCGTGGGTGGAATGGGAGTTCTGCACTGTTTCTGAAAAGTGATCGCGTCTGAGAGGAAAAGAAAAGAAAGACTTTGCAGACTCCCTGAATTGCTCTCATCTCGACTCATCATGAGAACTCATTAGGTTTGAGCCGATTCTTGATTTTCCTCACGTAACTTTTCACTAGTCATCAAACTGGGTCCTCTCGGACGAAAGGCTTCTGTACCAAATTCTTGGTAGCCTTCTGTGAGACGCACCTCATGTCACTACTACTTCCTGTCTCTGTTTCTTTCTCAGTCTCTGTGTCTCTGTGTTTGTCTGTATGTGTGTCTGTCTGTCTGTCTGTCTGTCTGTCTGTCTGTCTGTCTGTCTGTCTGTCTGTCTGTCTGTCTGTCTGTCTGTCTCTCTCTCTCTCTCTCTCTGTATGAATGTATGTGTATCTTTCTTCGCCCTCGCCATGTTTTTTTTTCTTTCTCCTCCCCCTCCTCCTCCTCCTCCTCCTCTCTATCTCTCTCTCACCTCTCTTATGTCTCTCTCTTACGTCTTTCTCTCTATCGTATGTCTCTCTCTTACGTCTTTCTCTCGATCTTAAGTCTCTCTGTCTCTCTCTTAAGTCTCTGTCTCTCTCTTAAGTCTATCTCTGTCTCTCTCTTAAGTCTCTGTCTCTCTCTTAAGTCTCTCTCTGTCTCTCTCTTAAGTCTCTCTCTTAAGTCTCTCTCCGTCTCTCTCTTACGTCTTTCTCTCTATCTTATGTCTCGCTCTGTCTCTCTCTTAAGGCTCTCTCTGTCTGTCTTTCTCTCTGTCTCTCTCTTAAGTCTCTCTCTGTCTCTATATTATGTCTCTCTCTGTCTCTCTTATGTCTCTCTGTCTCTCTCTTAAGTCTTTCTCTCTCTCTCTCTCTCTCTCTCTCTCTCTCTCTCCCTCACTCTTCCTCCCTCACTCTCTCTCCCTCACTCTCCCTCCCTCACTCTCCCTCCCTTACTCTCC
Organism: Theodoxus fluviatilis; assembly: GCA_034096865.1. NCBI lineage: Eukaryota > Metazoa > Mollusca > Gastropoda > Cycloneritida > Neritidae > Theodoxus > Theodoxus fluviatilis. The sequence continues at coordinate 10,469 of JAWQFJ010007027.1, read as the reverse complement.
CTCCCTCACTCTTCCTTCCCTACGTACATGCACGCTCACATGGGTTCACAGACACACACATATGAATAGCAGACCCCACGCTGAACTCTAATGCCACGGCCCCTTGCGAGAGTACAGATTAATGCTCTTCTCATGGAGAAAGGAGCAAAAAACATGACGAAGTTGCAGTTGGCAGGGCGCGAGTTTTTCGGGGGTTGAACTCTGACGTCAGCATCGAGAAGCATGATTCGGGTGGATGCCCGTGTCCGTGGCTGCTATGGCAACGTGACGCGTGCAGTCAAGCGCAAATAACTCCTGCGGGGACTTCCGCCTGGAAACAAACGCTCCCGCCAGCGCAGCAGAAGGCTTTGATATCTTGGGCATAATGCTCCACCCAGAGATGTGTCCGCCTGCCAACGGGGCGAGGAAGCCTTGCATCATCTGACAGATGTCAAAGGAAGCGTTGGATAAGTATGCTGTTAGTCTTGGCTTCGCTCCGGATCACTCTTGACACAGCCGACAACACGTGCTCGCAAGAGACTGTCTGCACCAGTTGCTATTTTCACGAAATGTGGTGTAGTGTGAACGCTACTCCAGGGGAGATTAGGTGTTTTTTTTAGGTGGGTGGGTGGGTTGTTTGTCTACTTACCAGGGACATTAGTCGATATCCATGCGTTATGCTAAGACACTTTCTGAATATTCTGAATGAATTTTCGGGGCTTTAGAGATGAATTATTTGTCTCATCTTGTCAGAGTACGATTAGCAAGATGATCGTGTGAAAACGCCACACAATATAGGATACATGTGGGAGTGAGATCCAACTACATCCGTGTGTCCTTTGTGGAGACTGCTTGCCTCGCTCAACGAAGCAAAATATTGACACTTTTGGAGCTTTTGAGCGCCCATGTCATTAAACATGTCAGTATCGCCACAGAAAAAAATTGCGAGGCAATGAAGATCCTTCTCTTATTTAGACGTAGCATGTTTGACAGACCGTATGAAATGGATGAAGCTGCATCTTACGGGTGTACCCGGCGGCAGGATGCAGAAGTACCTGATCAAACATGAGTTGACATGATGGATCCCACTTCATCCCACTGTTTACGTATCACGTTCCACTTTGAACGTCACCCTAGTAACGTACTACGTCACAAAAGTCCAAGGCACATGACCACCAGCCTCTCGTTCAGTGTCGAAAGCGAGCTCACACATTGGTTCCAAACTCAAAATTTTACTTTAAAAAAAGAATATTTCAAACTAGACGTGCACTTTGAACATGTTTTCACCACTGTTTTGCATTTGAAAACAAATTCTTAGCACTGTTCCTTTTACCCGAGTGTCACGGAGAAATGAGATCGCGGTGCACCTGAGTTAATACAAAATTCCTCCAGTAAGCAGAACCTGTTGTGGCGAGGGCTCTGCAAATAGAGGCCTGTCTGATGTCTGAGGCAGATAGGGTCTGGCTCGAAGGCTCTTCATCTGCTCTGACATTTGCAGAAGCAGCAGCTGGAGGTGCAGGAGAGCTTTGATAAAAGGCATTCTGGTTTAAAAGTGGAAGGATGGCCTTCCTGCTCCCACCGTCCATCGTTGGGATGCTGATGCTGATGCGTAATAAATCTTTTCATCTTGACGGTTTGAAGCATTGTGTGCGAGACTCAGACAAAGAGAATTTTGTTGGCAGGGAATGCAGCTAGAATAAACCGCTTTGCCGGAGAAGCTGAGTCATCAGCTGTTGTCCATAATTCAAAGAATGTTCGATGTCTAGTTCTTACACAAGTATCTCGGTTAAAAGCTTATTCAAGCCATTGAAAGGGGGAGGAGAGAGGGGAGGATGCGTGTGCGGTTGTGTGCTTGTGTGCGTGTGCGTGTGTGTGTGTGCGTGTGTGTTTGTTTGTGTGTGTTTGTGTGTGTGTTTGTGTGTGTTTGTGTGTGTGTGTGTGTGTGTGTGTGTTTGTGTGTATGTTTGTGCGAGTGTGTGTGTGTGTGTGTGTGTGTGTGTGTGTGTGTGTGTGTGTGTGTGTGTAGAAATGCAAGTTGCCAATAAAGAAACAGCTGACAGCATCACCTTAGGTACGTGTTCCCAATGTTTGGCATGAACCACTGTAGCACTTAGTGTTGTCACAGCTCTATGATCTCATGGAGCGCAGTTTCCATGACGTCAGTGAGCCACAGAGAACATCAGCAGCAGCTGATCCTTAAACCACCTGTTTCATGTTTCGCAGCCTTTTGGGTACTCATGATATCAAGGGGTTAATACAGATCGTTCTGATTGCCAAAGCGACTTGGAAAACTAGTTCATAGTGCGTTTCTAACACTGCCCTGACTCAGTTTGGCAACAAGGGCCGTATCAAAGCACAGGATCTGCGACAAATGTTTGTCTGGTCTCCAGGGACCGAGATTACTAGGAGCGCTGTGACTGGTGCTAAAGAACCTGTTTTCAATCGCGTGCTTTGCTTTGATTTGTTTGCGATATCTGACTGGACAGATACCCAATAGTATGCACTCAGCTGCCAACAACGAGGCAGGTACCCAGTTATTTGGGGGAGAAACTGTATTTACTGATAGGATATGGCAGATGCTCTACATAAGAGAGCAAAGACTCTTTGTATAATGCACGGGAAGTCACGTTTTATGCGTGGTGGAGATTATGAACCACATGTAATCGCCGGTGATGAATGTTTTGAGCCAAGTATTTTTTCCTTCTCTTTTAATTTTTTTACCAGGGACTGGTGTGTGGGCTGCGTGTGTTTTGCACAGTGGACGCAAACCAGGTCGACATACGCAAAGGAAAGGGCGTGTGATAACACAAGAGTGCATCGCGATCTTTAATCTCTGATCTTCGAGCTGTGAGCCGCCTGCGCTTGTACGTATGTGTGATGTTGTTCTGGGCCCGTATACACAACGGCGATTTATCGGCGATTTATTTTAACTCCGATTTATCTCTAAACTCAGACGATTCCAACTGCCTGTTCCGCTCTCCCTTGGCTGGAAACCAGTATATATAGAAAAGCGCAACCTAGAATCCTCTGACGAGCGTACCTAATCTAACCGATCAAGATAACGCGGGGTTAGGGGATAAATCGAGTGTTAAAAAGATAAATCGCCGTTGTGAATACGGGCCCAGATCCCGACCTGAAAGAAAAGATCAACGACAAGACTTAGAAGAAGGGGAGAAGAGTGGTGGTGGTAGTGAAGATGTTGGTGGTGTCCATGGTAGTAATGGTGGTGGTAGTGAATATGTTGGTGGTGTCCATGGTAGTAATGGTGGTGGTGGTGGTAGTGAAGATGTTGGTGGTGTCCATGGTAGTAATGGTGGTGGTGGTGGTAGTGAAGATGTTGGTGGTGTCCATGGTAGTAATGGTGGTGATGGTGGTAGTGAAGATGTTGGTGGTATCCATGGTAGTAATGGTGGTGGTGGTGGTAGTGAAGATGTTGGTGGTGTCCATGGTAGTAATGGTGGTGGTGGTGGTAGTGAAGATGTTGGTGGTGTCCATGGTAGTAATGGTGGTGGTGGTGGTAGTGAAGATGTTGGTGGTGTCCATGGTAGTAATGGTGGTGGTGGTGGTAGTGAAGATGTTGGTGGTGTCCATGGTAGTAATGGTGGTGGTGGTGGTAGTGAAGATGTTGGTGGTGTCCATGGTAGTAATGGTGGTGGTGGTGGTAGTGAAGATGTTGGTGGTGTCCATGGTAGTAATGGTGGTGGTGGTGGTAGTGAAGATGTTGGTGGTATCCATGGTAATAATTGTGGTGGTGGTGGTAGTGGAAATGGTAATGGTGTTTGTGTGTTGTTGTTGTGGTGGTGGTGGTGGTAGTGGTGGTGATACTGGTGGTGCTGGTGATACTGATGGTGGTGGTGATTTTCATGGCGATGGAAGCTGTGGTGGTAATCGTAGTAGTGTTGGTAATAGTAGTGATGGTGATGGTGCGTGTGTTGTTGTTAATGTTATTGTTGTGGTGGTGGTGGTAATGGTGCTGCTGGTGGAGTTGGTGATGGTAGTGATTATGGTGGCGATACTGGTGATGGTGGTGATTTTGATGGTAAGAGTGGCTGTGATGGGAATGGTGATAGTGACAATTGCAATGGTGGTGGTGGTAATGGTGGTAGTGATGGTGGAAATAGTGGTGGTGATGCTGGATATAGTAGTGATGGTGATGAAATGGAGAAGAGACTCAAAGTAGCACAGATAATTTTCTGTACACACACACACACGCACACGTACAGACGCACGCACGTACACACACATACACACACGCGCACGCACGCACGCACACACACACACACACACAAACACGCACACGCATGCGTGCAGGCATGCACTCGTACACCCATACACTTCACTCCTTCGCACACACCTGGACAATGTAACGTATTCCAGCATCTACGCACACAGGCCATATTTCTTTGAGGACCTTGCCGAACGGTGTGTGTCTCGAGGAACTGAGGAGAGTTGACACAAACAAATGAGTAACATAAAAAAAAATGTTGTGGCCGTTCCGAGATTCGCATGAAACTTCTTAAATCTGGTCGTACAGGTTTCTTCGTTTTATATATACATGAATACCAGAGCGTTACTTTATTGCATTTGTGGACAACCAAAATGTTGTTGCGCAGGAAAGTTAGGCAAGAAAGACAGTCGAAATGATGACAGGAAACGTCCTCGTACAAGTAACTACCGTAGGACACTAATTGCCCTTGAGACTAACCGTCTTTCACATTACCATCACGTGTGTCTCGAAAACAAAAGGTCTCATTCAGTCATGAAACAATGTCGAACAGTGGTCTAGGCAGGGGACGCAACTCTGTTCTCAAAGAGGCAAATTGTACATTGCACCATACAGCGTAGCCTTTCAGTGATCTCCCTCATCAAATGTCGACTGAGCTTTTGGAGCCTGCTCCTGTAGCTCAACCAGGAGCGGCGTCAGGCATCCAAACGAGCTACTTAAAGACAGTGGAACACAACCTGATCATCTAGACTCAAACGTGAGTTCAAACCACCCCGAAAGATTTAGAGCTCTACCCATGCGCAGCAATGAAGTGATCCCGAGAGCCCGTATGCATCCAATTCCCGAAAAGGACATCTCCACAGTCATCTGATATGTAAAGAAGTCAACACCTGCTCCCCACTCACCATTCTTGGCGCAAAACCTGTGTGCACTTGCACTTCGGTGCAGCTGACCTCCGACCCTCAGCACCAGAGCTGCGACAAGGAAGCAGTGAGTTGACCTCCGACCCCCAACACCAGAGCTGTGACAAGTACGCAGTGGACTGACTCTCCGACGCCAGGCGATCCCTGGACGGTTCCATGCAAGGATTTCCAGCCACGATTGCTCCATTTATCTTCCCGCCATTTGACAAGCCACGGAATGCGTTGTGGACAAATGGAGTCGGCGACCTTGTTGTCTGGGAGGGGGAAATGTGCGCTGGAAAATAGTGAGGTCAGACGGGGAGGACAACTCTGCTTGGATGGAGTGGGAAATACCCTGACACT